>JABMCL010001966.1:202500-275000 GCA_018857735.1 Alviniconcha marisindica
GCACACTTACAGCGGCAACAGCTGCACACTTACAGTGCCAACTGCACACTTACAGCACCAACAGCTGCACACTTACAGTGCCAACTGCACACTTACAGCACCAACAGCTGCACACTTACAGTGCCAACTGCACACTTACAGAACCAACAGCTGCACACTTACAACTGCTAATTGCTGTAAGTAAGTAAACATAGTGCTTAACATCCACAGAAACTGTATGGCTTATTAGGGACTGATTAATTGCTGTACATGTCATACATCCCTATATAAACCCCATGCTCTGGGCACACAACTATCAAACAGCACTACTGCGCCAGAGTAAGCCACCTCCACAAAACCCACATGGTAGACCAGACAATGCGACAAGCAAACTTAACAAGCAAACAGCAGTCCAACACATGCCATCCGTAAATCATAAACTGAAACATGCGTGTGCATCGTGTTGCTAAACTCTGAACACACGGTGCTTGTGTTTGAAAAAGAGTGTGGCAAACCAAGCTCCACAAAAGCTAGGGAACTGTTTGATGCTAGCAAACTGTCCGATAAGGAGGAAGACTCTGCATACACGCCGATTAACAAAAGCAGAGAAATTTGCCCATCCAAAGAAGCGATCACGATCCAATCACATTTGGTCATGTGCTGCAGCCAAAAAACACCAACGCACTCGTTTCACCGCCCCCCCCTTTTTTTTTTTCCTTCTCAATAATGGAGGACAGGGTCGGGTTCCCTGCCTGTCTGTGATCGGTGCTGGAATGGGGGGGGGGGGGTTAACTCTGCCAAGGCCTGGGAGCCGTCTCAAGCGCGGGCCCCAAGTGTTCCAAGGATAAACGCCCATCAGCAAGAACAAAGCCTGTCGCGAGACTTGAAAGGAGACACCTCCCTGCTAACCCGTCTGCTGAAGACGTCACCTGATCAATATAAGCGTTTATTTATCCCAATCAGTCCAAAGGGCCTCAAGGCCTGAAGGCAGAGCTGTAGTCGGGCCACAGCCATCTTGGGAAGTGAGGACAGAGCGGAGGCAAAGTGGCTGTGAGAGTTCTCCGTGATCCTAGCCTCACATGCCACAGAGCATTTGGCACAGCAATGGGTCCTGGGTTCGGCTCAAGCTCTGTGCTGTATGTAGTTAGTATTTTTGACGGGTGGTGACCAACAAAGTCTCCATACCCAGGTATTTCAGCCTCACATATCAAAGTGTTTCGCGCGGCAATGGGTCCTGGGTTTGGTTCAAACTCTGTGTGCTGTAGTTAGTCTTCCTGACGGGTGGTGACTAACAAAGTCTCCATACCCTGGTATTTCAGCCTCACATATCAAAGTGTTTCGCACGGCAATGGGTCCTGGGTTCAGTTCAAACTCTGCGTGCTGTAGTTAGTCTTCCTGACTGGCGGTGACTAACAAAGTCCCCATACCCAGGTATTTCAGCCTCACATATCAAGGTGTTTCGCGCGGCAATGGGTCCTGGGTTCGGTTCAAACTCTGTGTGCTGTAGTTAGTCTTTCTGACTGGTGATGACTAAAGCAATCTCCATAATCAGGTAGTGAGTTAGTTAGCTAGCACTCAGATTTTAACCTCCCATCAATAACATAGGATAACCTCAGGCTGAATCACACATTCAAAATTCTTTTACACCTGTTCAGAACACAAGTCACAAAATCACAGGTTTGTCTAATTCATTGTTACACATAAAAATAAAAAAACCGTCTGTCCATCCATCACTGCACAATAACACAGTTTAGTACCTATTCATTGTCCATATGGCATAGGCATGCACCATGGGAACCTGCTTAAATTGTTTCGTGGCTGTGACAGTGTGAGCAGGGTGACCCATTTCATTCCATGGGCCCACACAGTCACAGGAAACTGCACTAGCCAAAACAAACAAAACTTAAAAGGAGAGGATTTGGAAAAAAAATGAAGGTGAACGAACCAGGTAGGTTAAAATTAGGACAAGGAAGAAAATTCCTGGCACTGAGTGAAGAATGAGTGGCTGTATCCTAGCCTATCCCAGGATTTTAAAGGGAGAACATTACATACCGTCAGCAGAGGGGACCTTAATTTCTGCATACGTAGTACCCCACTGCAGGTCTGCACCCAGGTAAGATGGCTGAACTCTACACAGGGGATTAATTAATACAACTCTGGAATGGCGCAGACGCACAGTAAGACAGCCTGGAGAGACAGGAAGCCTTGGGAAAAGGATGGGTGGGGTTGGGGGGGGGGGGGGGGGGGGGGGGGGGGAGAGGGGGGCAAAGCAGACACTAACAAATGGTTCTTACTTGAGCCGACCGTCCCTGGCAGCAGCTCCCCCGGGGATAATTTTGGTGATGAAGATGCTGGGGTCATCGCCGATGTGGGGGTTGTCGCTGCCGCCAGCAATGCTGAAGCCCAGGCCCGAGTCACCCTGCAACATTTACATGAGTCACCCTGCAACATTTACACAAGTCACCCTGCAATATTTACACACAGAGAGATCTGTGCTAGGCCTTGTTCTCCTTCAGAGTCACAAGTACACCGTGGCATACGCTATCGTCAATGCAGAGTTCAGCATTACCCACAAACATCTGTTTTTCATGCACCAAGTTTGGGCAGGACGCACCAAATTTCCACCCCATGTGTCACCCGTGTGAGTTTGCGAGACAGACACACTGATACTGAGCAGCGTGCATTACAACACGGGTCAGCGCCTTAACCTGAGGCCCAGAGCGGTTGTGCATAACGAACGCACAAGGGAGTTAATTAGCACTCAAAAGGTCACACGAACACAACAACAAAGACTGGAGTCGCCTACAGCAACTCTCAAGTGGCATGCGAGTAAACACAAGGTACACAAACTCCACCAGAGGTATATCCTCCAAAAAGGATGATGATGTGGGGCTTAAAGTTCTCAGATGTCTGGCTGATATACTAGGGACAAACCATAAAAATGATGCCCCCCCCTCCCCCCGCCCATAGCATGTGTTCATTACCCTCCATTTCTATCATTGGCAGGAGCTGCCACAAGTATCATTTTTGTGTTTGTTGTGACAAAAGTAAAATTGTCACGACAAAATTAACAAAAATATGTTTGTCACAACAAAAGTTTAGTCGTGAGAAGCATATTTTTGTCGTGACAAAAGACGTGTTTTGTTGCGGCAAACACGTGTTTGTCGCAGCAAAACTTTTGTCGTGACAAGAACGGCAGTTCACGCCAATGATACATCTCAGGCACACTCAGTGACACAGGTGTGCACAGGCATAGGACAGAACCATTTTTTATTTATTCAAGACTGGATATAGTCCTTTGCTGCCAAAATGGTCTCAACATATTATAAAAACACACAAACACATTTACATGTTAGACTCAGAGTGAATCGTTACAATCTGAACAGAATGAGGCCCAGAGTGCTTGTGCAGAATCAATGCACAAGGGAGTTAATTAGTGCCCAAAAGACGTCACACAAACACAACAACAAAATAAAATTGGTTCTGTTTTATGTCTGCACACACCTGCGTCGCCAAGTGTGCCTGAAATGTAGGGTATATATATGCCAATGAGGGCATCCTCTTTTTTTTCCTTTTTTTTTGAGGACGTACCTCTGGTGCCATTATGTACATTGTATTTACTCACATGCAGGCGAGAGGTACCGTAGGTCTTTGTTGTTGTGTTTGTGTGATGTCTTTCAAATTCAAGCACTAATTAACTCCCTTGTGGGTTGATTCTGGTCCATGCCTTAGTTGCATTAACTGACTCTTGTGTGTGTGTGTGTGTGTGTGTGTGTGTGTGTGTGTGTGTGTGTGTGTGTGTGTGTGTGTGTTAACCAAAGTCTTGGGTATGGTCACAAATGATTGGGACCCTTTAAAGTTTCAATGTGATTGGCTCTGGGATTTCAGCAACCAAGCTTACACGCCAAGTTTGAGCACTGTTGTATGACAATTAGTGTTTGTCCCTTTTCCTGAATTTTATGATTTTGTTGTTGGTGTTGATAATGTACTGATAATTGCTATTAATGTACGTAGACTTACCCGATCCAAGAGAATGTCTTCATACTCCCACTCTCCTTCACCGTTGGTCTGAAAACCAAAGAAAGCAACACAATGTGAGATGATGGGAGATGGGCACTGCTGGATCACTCTGGAAGGGAAAGGTTCAACTCTTACGCAAGTCATCTCACTACCCTGGCAAAGTATGTTAGCCAGAGAGCACATCCTTCCCCCTGGCAAGACCCACCACTGACAAGAATAACAACATGTAGTTGTCCTCTTCTTGTCAGACAGGAAGCAAAACAACCCCCCCCCCCCCCCCCACACACACACACATACACCTCTCCCCTGCCCCATTTCATCCATTCATGTGTTCTTTATTTGGAGGTTGAATATCCCATGGTCTTAGGACAGTGTTTGGATGGAGGCATGCATAAACATACTCAGCAATGCTTCAGTGCTGCGACCCAAGTATGAGTCATAAAAGCCACATTCACATCCACAGTGCTATAATTATTGCTATTAGTCCCTTCCAAGTTTGTTCAGTGTGACCAGGTAGACACTTGAATGACACACCATCCAGTGAACCATGCAGAGTATACCAAAATGAAAGAAAATGAACGAGCATACCAGAATGAAATAAAAGGAACTGAATCGCATTCACAAGTAAAAGTCTTGACTAATCTTACTGATCACGATACATGTCATTTTTTAGGCTTTTTCAACGCTTTAAGCTGCAGGGTAGGCGCTTTACAAATTTCCATTATTATTATTATTATTATTATGGAGGATCAGGGCCATTGTTTACATTAAAAAATAAAATAAAATAATAATGGACATATGCCATGCCTAACCTGACTCAGCCCTCAGCACTTAAAATTCTTTTGGAATGAAACAAAAGGAACTGAATCACAAGTAAAAGTTTGACTTACAGATCATGATAGTGATACATGTCAATTTTACAGGCTTACAGAGAACTGAGCCTTTTTTTCTTTTTCTTTTTTCACTTTTTAAAACATTTTATATAAATAACAATAATGGACACATAGCGTGCCTAGCTTGACTTGAGTCCCAGACAGATATGACTTAGTGCCAAAAGGTGCGCATGCAAGGGGTTATGCACTTCAGTTGAAAATAAAACATTGTTGAAAACTGTTTTTTGTTTGAAACGTGTTGTGTACTTGCATGAATGAATGAATATATAGTACGGATAATTTCAGCAACCAGGCTGTGGTTGATTTCAAGATACAGTCATCACACACGGAAAAAGCGCCGAAACATTACCGCCAAAAACGGACATCCATGTACTGAGTGATTTTTGTCACTTTGCTTACAAATTGCAAGCACATGGAGAAACAATCACTGATTTGTACGCGGAAAACATCATTTTATACGGAAAATATAACATCAACACTCACGACAGTTGTATTTTCGATCAATTGGTCGCGAATGTTTGTCCTGTATGTACGTCAGATGTGTTGCAAACTCGAACTGAAAACTTTGAACAACCGAAAAACGACAGCATCGCTTCGGAATCACCAGAAACGTCGCGTGTGTTCCGATCCATACATTTGCACTACACAGCGATACTCCTTTTTTTTCAGCGAAGTTTTGCACAAAATCTGAAGAATATTTCCCCGATCGTTTGATATTGTTGTAACATCTGACGTCCCTACAAGATATCTAATATTTTGTACAAAACAAACAAGAAAGCAGTCTCTTTTTTACTGACAACATCCGGCACGTCACGTAACCTTTCCTGAGTGCCTTCATTCTCCCGGCCGCATGGCATGTGTTTGTTCCGAAACATCGAAAGGTGTGTTGTTGTCTCCTTCAGTGGTCCGACGTACATACATGAATCTGATGTAGAACATGCACTGTGCACTTTTTCCGGAGTTTATTGAGATTATTTTCAAGTTTCCCGCCAATCTGGATGTGTGACATGAAAGTACTGTGAAAAGTGGCATCTTCCCGCACCGAAGATTTGAAACCCGTTATTTTTATACTTAGCCAAGTACAGCGTGAAGAATTTCATTACGACAAGGCAATATCTTGTAAATCTTACGTGCAACTGTTGATTCAGGATGTGTACTCAATTTCATCAAAAACTTGTCAGTTATAAGTGCATGCTTTTTGTAGACTGTTTAGTGGTGTTGTGAGAATATTTTGTTAACTGAGCGAGAGTGACGAAGTTACAGTTTTTTTTCTTGAAGTACTTTTCGTCCTCAAAGTTATGTCAGACGTCATGGGGGGCTGGACTTAACTGTTAATGTAAATTACCTTGATAAAATCAGGTCATTCTGATTTGTTTTTTGTTAGACTGATCTAAGCAAACAATGTTTTTTATTCTAAAAACTGGGGAAATGTTATTTTGTTGTAATACTGATGTAATACTGACAATTGTTTCATTTAATTTTTATGACTTGTTATTAAATGCAAACTGAGAAAAAATCTTCTCACTGTGTTGTTGCATGCACTTGTATGGCTGATTATAGTATATTGCATGAAAGGGTGTGTTACTTGTTATATAAAAAATGTTGAGTTATGGGTTTATGTCGCCCATCAGATATTACAACAATCAACATGTCACAATCATGTGTTAAAATATATGAGTGTACAAAATGTGGCACAAACATAGTAGGGGAGATGTGCACTAATAGTGTGACTTGATTTTGTGCATACTTGTGCAAAACTGAAGACACAATGAACTATGCATGTTGTAATATCTGATGTACAACATGCGGCCTTTTATGACCTTTGTCAGCAAATATCTCCAAAAGTGCACAAGTTTTTATCCTTTGCCTTTAAGAAATCTTTCCTCAGCAAATATCTCCAAAAGTGCACAAGTTTTTATCTTTTGCTTTTAAGAAATCTTTCCTAGCATTGTGCACATTCTAAAAATACAACTAGTTTCAATGTATCATCAACTTTATTTTCTACCCCCTTTGTCCTGTTTTCATGCACACCTTTTGGCACTAAGTCATATAGATGTGCAGTTCATCACATTCACATGCTTGTGTGCATGCATACCTGCGTGCATGCATGTGTGTGAATGTGATGAATCGCATATGTATATCTGTAGGCCATTTTGTAAGCGCCCTGGGTATTTACAAGATGGGGCACCATTAATAATCTATTATTATTACTAGTGGCTGTCATATCTGTATAAAACAAAACTAGTCAAATCACACACACACACACACACACACACACACACACACACACACACACATAAGATGTAAAAGTCTGGTTAACTGTTACGACACATAAAATACACACTGTTAATGACATGCATTACATGCACATGGCTCCGTGCTATGGTAGTGACCGTGCACACTCACAGCTACATGTAAAATGGTTAATTATACCCAAACCAACTCAACATCTAGCGAACTACTAGGGCAATGTAAAGTGGTTAATTATACCCAAACCAACTCAATATCTAGCGAACTATTAGGGCAATGCAAAATGGTTAATTATATCCACACCAACTCAACATCTAGCGAACTATAAGGGCAATGTAAAATGGTTAATTATATCCACACCAACTCAACATCTAGCGAACTATTAGGGCAATGTAAAATGGTTAATTATATCCAAACCAACTCAACATCTATCGAACTACTAGGGCAACGGTAACTGTTAGATAACACAACGATAACATAACCACAATGCTATTATGCGCAACTGGATTTGTAGAAACAAAAACCACCACCAAACCAAATAAAACATTACAGACTTGTATCCAAGTAAAATGCAACATGCGAATGTGTCTGAAGAGAAAGAGGATTAAGAGAAAAAGAAGAAGAAGTGGAGTGAACCCCAAAGGCAACAGTTGAAGAATGTAAAGCAATATTTTTCCGCCCTACCCAGACTTAACACACAGAATTGGGATAGCCCTGGGCTCACAGCAATGAGGTCATCAGTTTCTACATCCACAGCACCTCCAACACAAAAACAGCAGTCAGAAAGGCAGAATTTCTGACAGCAGGTGAAGCATGCAAAGCTATATTTGGACCTACTCCAGATGAAAAAGAAGGAATGCCTGCAGCTGGATCTAAGTTTGCATGAAAAAGCAGGAATGCCTGCAGCTAGATCTAAGTTTGCATAACACATATAATGATAGTACTGAATTCTTTCATGTGCCATTCCTCTGATACCCAGACTACCAGCTGGGGGAACCTACTATCCCATCTGCATGTTCCCCACGAACAGTGAGTGCTTGATCGGCATTTCTGATGCCTTTTCTGCCTTTGTTTACGGGTATCCGTCATCTTGCCCACATGCTCACTGTACCCCCAACAAAAGCGTGACTACTCTGTGCTACACTCGCAGGCATGGACCTGTATATATATATACAGGCCATGCCTGTAGGCACTTACCGAGTGCAGTCCCCTGGATTTCCAAAGATCGTCTATTGCAGTTGGAAGACCTATTCTTGATTTACACGATGAGATCTAAATTTGCACAAGCCTAACTCAATAACTCAACTGTATGGTACAACAATTCAACTGCCTAACAATTTAAACGTTGAGTTCTGAACTTGATTACTGCTCATGGAACCTAAGTCTGGAGTTTTGTTTCTGTACATCCAAATCAGTTAAAATGTAGAGAAAGTGAACACTTATGTTCACACAGACATCTGGCCAGTAAAAGCACAAAACTGTGTTACTTGCAGATTCAGGATAAAAGTGTTTTGCTGGTTGGCTCTACTTACGTATTCTGAATCTGCAGCATCTGAACCCTCCGGCTGTAACACATCAAACAAGCAAGAAGGCGTCAAAACTAGGTTGCAAAGACAGAGAGGAAGGAGGGCTGCAGTGAGCCTGGGAGAGCCAGAATGCATGTGCGCGCGTGCATGTGTGTGTGTGTGTGTGTGTGTGTGTGTGTGTGCGTGTGTGCGCACACGCCAGAGCAGGGACGTGTGTTTGACTGCTCTGCAGGTGCGACTGCTCTGTGTGTGTGTGTGTGTGACTGAGAGAGAGAGAGAGAGAGAGAGAGAGAGAGAGAGAGAGAGAGAGAGAGAGAGAGAGAGAGAGAGAGAGAGAGAGAGAGAGAGAGAGAGAGACAGACAGACAGACAGACAGACAGACAGACAGAGACAGAGTCAGAGTCAGAGACTGCGTGTGTGTGTGTGCGCGCGCACGTGCATGCCATTGGGATCGTACCTTAACCTATCATGATGTGCCTGCACATCAGATGGTACAACCCCCATTTCTGGGACCAGTGGCCCACTCCTTTCCCCCTCTCCTGTTCCTCAAGATCTGAGGATTCCAAACCTCACCATTACCACCAAACACAAATGCTGCAGTTTGAGGAAAATGACTTCAAACTCTCATCAGAACACAGGATTACCTCACCTCCCCTAAAAAGACAGCACTGGGTGGGTCCAATTTCCCCTACTGTTTAGCCCAACTAGCCTGCAGACCCATCATAAGTAGATCATAACCATGTCAGCAATTTCCCTTCTTCACTCAAGTGGACAAGCAATTTGCCCACCCCTCAGGCACACTGTCAGGTTCGCTGTAGGGTAGGCAATTTCCTCCTTTTTTTCTCTGTTGTTGTTGTTGATAGTTTGCTCGTAGGAATAATTAGCTTGTTTGATAATTGAGAGCATGGCAGAAGTTTCAATCTGGCTTTGGATAAAAAAGAAAGAAAGAAAGAAAGAAAGAAAGAAAGAAAAAAAAGGTTTGTTGTTCTCTGCTCGACTGAAACATTTTCCAATTTATTCTTCCCTAGAAGCATCTTCTGCTTGATTGAAATGTTTTCCAGTTTATTCTTCCCTAGAAGAATCCACTTTATTTTTAACATGCTACACCCCACCCCCACTCCCCATGAGTGCGTACAAATTACAATACAGAGAAAGAAAGGAACAAAAAGAGGAGAGAAAAAAAGAAGAAAAAAAAGAAGAAGAAGAGAGAAATAACTAAAAAGGCATACATGAACAAACACAAGACAAATCTGATTGTTTCAGTTAGATCAAATACCAAATCAGCACATAAATATAGCCCCACCCCACCCTAAAACACACACAATAAAACCCAACAACTGCCCCTGTCCCCACAACCCCCCAATTTTAAATTATATATATATATATATACATTAGGCAAAAGGAGTGTGGAGAACTCACAAAGAATGTAAGAGACACCAATGGCTACCAAACAACAGAATGTCCCCCACACCCGCCACAAACCAAAATAAAGCTCCCAGTGATTTAATTTGTGTCAAAAGCGATCAGGGGGACCTGACAGGCAGGACAAAATTTATCTCCCTCTTCTCCTTCATTTCCTACCCAATTCCGCCTTGCCCTCTGTTTGAAAGGGTCAAGAAATGGAAAACAGCCCGCGTCAGTGCAATGTGACATGCATGAGTAAAAAAAAAAAAAAAATCAGTTGAGCAGTCCTGGTTCTGCCCTGAAATATCTCCTTTAAAAAATATATATATAAAAACTATGATTTATTTCGTAACGATCCAAAAAAAATAATTAAAAAAAATATTGCTTACTCCTCAAGTAGAAAGAACACACACACACACACTCACTTTGTACAAACTGAGCACATGCCATTTACTGCCATTGGAAAATATTAGCATCATGTAACATTGCTCTTGCTTCTAAAGTTGATAATTTACAATAACTTGTGCCTGGGTGTGACTGCAAAAAAGAGACACAAGCTCAAATTGATCCATTCTGATATGAGTCATTCTGAGCCCTCCAAAACAAACAAAAAACAACAACAAAACATACAGCACTATTTTTTAAATCAAACAAAAATGAAATGAACAGTCAGTCAGCTCACACTGACGTTTACAATAGGATTACATTTTGTTTAAATTTTCAACCTCTTCTGCCAAAAGTGCAATGATTGCTTGAACAGCAAAACTTGGCAGAGCTTACACATCTTCAATCATGTGACCTTGTTTGAAAGACCTTACACGAACAGCACATAAGACACATAAGAACTAACTTAAATGGCAACTACTTTTTATCCTAGTGCTTCTAGAAACTGAGGTCGCCTTACCTGGGTAAGACACAGCATCGCAAAGAGCACTGCTACCCATTCCCATTAGAGTGTGTAGTATTTCTGTGCATCCAAACAGTTGTATGGCTGCCAGTTTGGGATTTTTAACATGCTCACAGATGTTGATGCATGCGATTGCACACAGGGGCTGTATGGACACCTCAAGATAGTCTGCCCTAAAGGTCAACTCTGGGAGAAAAATCCCTTGCCACACCGGGGACTCGAACCCACACTAATATTGTGCCTGGCTTTTTAGTCGGACACTCTACCAGCTGAACTATCCCCCTTAAATAATAACTAATTAATAGTAATAATAATGATAAAAAAGTATTTTTATAATGCAAAATCTTGTCCCTAGAGACTATTCTGAGCACGCGTGTGCGCACGCACGCACGCACACACACACAAGCATTTTGACTATGTAAAACTAAATATACACAGCTTAAATCTGGCAGCAAATGCCCAAGAGACTTGGAATGCAGATCAGTAAGTTTCTTAAAGGAGAACAGAACTGATGAAGCATCAGAGGGTCTATTGATAGGACTAATTTTTATATATATATTTGTTTTTTACACAGCTTTTGTTTTTCACTCAATTTTGCTAACAACCAAACTTTGAAAGTTGCGAAAACAGGACCATAAGCGCTGCTGTTTCGTGCCTGCCAGTCTGCATTTCAATGAAGGAACAAACAAGACTGGCATGTGCGGTAAAAAAAGAAAAGAAAAAAGAAAGAAATCCAATACATCATGTCATCAGGAACCATTGCCCTTTTCTGCTCTTCACTGGTAAAGAGTGAACCAACATAGCCGCACCCTGAGGAGTTCAATTTCGCAGAAAAGAGAAGAAAAGAAGAAGAAGAAAAACGCCTTTTGGTGGTGTACACAAATATTGATAGAACAACCACGTCAAGCATGCAGATGAAAACATTTGCACATGATTTTCTGTTTTCAGGCCAACTTCCGTCTTCAGTTTGGTGCCCTGCATGTAAGGCGTCTGCCTTGACAAGAAGTATGATGAATATTCCCCTTAAAGGAACTCTCCTTCCCATGCTAAAGTTCTCATGGGCTTGGAGCAGGTTAAAAGAACAGGATTGGCAGTAAAGGTTTTGTGACTGAATGTCCGTTGCTCTTACATCAATTTTATAAGGTGACCTTTTTGAACACCGTCACTAACACTTATTTCATGAGCACATTACTGAATTGTGCACTCTTTTTCCTACACTTCTTTTTGATGTCACCAAAGTGTCTTTGACGTCAGGGATAGAACACCAAGAAGCTCTCAGTTCTGTGTACAGGTCATGGAAGAAATGCACATGGACCGTAATACATTTTTGTCACCGATTGTACTTATGTCTGTGGAGTGAATTTTTGATTATGTATTACAATTTACAGGACTCTTGAAAAAATTGAAGTTCATGAGAAAAGGTGTGGTCCATTGAACTCATACTGATTGGTATTTTTATTTTTTTTGTAAAATAAGTTGGGGGGGGGGAGAAATAACACAACAAACAAATCATGACTAAAATAACAAAAATCCATACCAATTTTTTTCTCTCCACCATCTGACCATATTTGAGAAGGCTAGTTGCTTTAAACAATAATAAGCTCGTAAGTTTCTTTAGCATAATTTACACTAACTTTGTGAAATATAACTTACACTAGCTTTCTGCAGTATAACTTACAATAGCTTTGCGCAATATAACTTACAATAGCTTTGCGCAATATAACTTACACTAGCTTTGTGCAACTGCCGGCTGTTTATGACCGCAGCCAAACCCCTCTCAAAGCACCAGCCCAGAAACCAAATGTACAAATAGGGGGCAGAACCAAAGAGAGACAAAGGCAATACTGCTAATTGCCCTGCAAGTGATGCAGGGATGTAATCAGCATCTGGAGGGCTGTCCTGCCCATTGATGGACTTTCCACAGTTATTGATCACTGACACCTCCCCCCCCCCCCCCCCCCCACCCCCCCTCTTCCCCTCCCCCTCTCCTCCAACCATCCATCTCACATTCAGACCCTTCTTCCCTGTTGACAACCACAACTATCAGCCCCCCACCCCCTGCCCCTCCCCCTGTCCTCCCTCGGTCTGTAATGTCTGTCTTGGGTCCTAATTAGACACTGGGCCCAAAGTGATGGGTCTGGGAAAGGGCTGTAGTCAGCTCTCAGGCAGATGGTCACTGGGAAGTGGTACAGTTTCACACAGGGAGGGAGGGAGGGAGAGAGAGAGAGAGAGAGAGAGAGAGAGAGAGAGAGAGAGAGAGAGAGAGAGAGAGAGAGAGAGAGAGAGAGAGAGAGAGAGACAGACAGACAGACCGACCGAGACACAGAGAGAGAGACAGACAGACAGACAGAGAGAGAAACTGAGAGAGAGAGAGAGAGAGAGGGGACAGAGACAGACAGACAGACAGACACAGACAGACAGACAGACAGAGGGGGTGGTGGGGTGGGGGGGGGAGCTCAGAGGGAGAGAACTGTGTGGAATGGGGGTTGGGAAGGGGGCATGTTAAGGTTTTACTGATTTACTGATTCCATTTTCTGGCAGGTCCAGATCACCAACACACTGCAGTGCCAGACCAACACAGTAACAGCCTAGTTGACACTGTTGACAGCTCAATCGAATTCAGTCACCACACTAACAACAGCGCCGGGACAAACTAAACTGTCTAATGCACATGCAAATATATAACCAAGGTCTCTGGGGACCTGCCTCACACTGACGCCTACAACAAATACAAGGGTGAAAGTTGGAAAACCCTGAAACTTTTCCCCTGGCCCTGGGTCTGTATCAACAGTCATGGTCCATCGCCCCTTTGGGGAAAAAGGACAAAGTAAACGCCCAGATAAATAGAAGTCTTTTGCTAGCCTTTTGACTCAACTAAAGCAATCCCAAATGTGAGCGTACATGCGCACACACACGCACACATGCACACACACACGCATGGACGCACGCACACACAAGTTTTAAGTGATAATATAGTTTGACAGCAAAACAAAACAGAAACAAACTAAAAAGTCACAGTCTCACACTGCGCAGAATTATAAGCCTCAGCCAACAACAGAAAATTCCCATATCATCCGCTGAATACCAATTTCACACTCAGGGATTCTAACAGGGAATAGTGAGTCACTCATGGATCCTAATAGGGAACAGTGAGTCGCTCAGGGATCCTAACAAGGAATAGTGAGCCACTCAGGGATTCTAATAGGGAATAGTGAGCCACTCAGGGACTCTAATAGGGAATAGTGAGTCACTCAGGGATCCCATTAGGGAACAGTGAACCACTCAGGGATCCCATTAGGGAACAGTGAACCACTCAGGGATTCTAATAGGGGATAGTGAGTCACTCAGGGACTCTAATAGGAAACAGTGAGTCACTCAGGGACTCTAATAGGAAACAGTGAGTCACTCAGGGATCCTAACAGGGAACAGTGAGTCACTCAGGGATCCTAATAGGGAACAGTGAGTCACTCAGGGACTCTAATCAGGGAACAGTGAGTCACTCAGGGATCCTAATAGGGAACAGTGAGTCACTCAGGGACTCTAATAGGAAACAGTGAGTCACTCAGGGATCCTAATAGGGAACAGTCAGTCACTCAGGGATCCTAATAGGGAACAGTGAGTCACTCAGGGACTCTAATAGGAAACAGTGAGTCACTCATGGATCCTAATAGGGAACAGTGAGTCACTCAGGGATCCCATTAGGGAACAGTGAACCACTCAGGGATTCTAATAGGGGATAGTGAGTCACTCAGGGATCCTAATAGGGAACAGTGAGTCACTCAAGGACTCTAATAGGGAACAGTAAGTCACTCAGGGATCCTAATAGGAACACTGAGTCACTCAGGGATCCCAACAGGGAACAGTGAGTCACTCAGGGATCCTAATAGGGAACACTGAGTCACTCAGGGATTCTAATAAGTCACTCAGGGATCCTAATAGGGAACACTGAGTCACTCAGGGATCCTAATAGGGAACAGTGAGTCACTCAGGGATCCTAACAGGGAACAGTGAGTCACTCAGGGATCCTAATAGGGAACAGTGAGTCACTCAGGGGTCATAATAGGGAACAGTGAATCACTCGGGGATCCTAATAAGGAACAGTGAGTCACTCAGGGATCCTAATAAGGAACAGTGAGTCACCCAAGGGTCCTAATAGGGAATAGTGAGTCACTCAGGGATCCTAATAGGGAAAAGTGAGTCACTCAGGGATCCTAATAGGGAACACTGAGTCACTCAGGGATTCTAATAAGGAATAGTGAGTTACTCAATATATTGTGTCCTGGCAGCAGTTACGGTCCTATATGGGCAAAACAAAACTGATGAAATTACCAACCAAAAGTGTAATTCACTGTTTGTAACACTTGTCACTTTAGGTTTGAAAGTTAATCACAGCAGATTTACAAGAAAGAATAAAGGAGTTCATGACCCAAGAATGCAGGAATTAAAAGTGCAGAATTTCTGGCAGCAGACAAAGAATTCACTGCCATAATGATATCCTGACCATGTCCAGACTAAACATGTTCCCTTGAGTGCTGGAATCTCATTACAGGGGACCTTAATTTCTGCATCCACAGTAACCCGCAATAGGAGTCTTAGGTGTGGAAACAGATACAAAAATTAAAGTGCCCTCTGGTGAAAATCCAGACAGATATCTGTAAGTAAGTAAACAGGGACGAGGAGAAGGGGGGGAAGGGGGTATGGAGGTGGGGGGAGAGGAAGATTATATACCTATCGCTACACTGTCACCACCAGAATGACTTCTACATTAAGATGGGCAGCGATGAGAGCCATTTTAATGTTTCAGTAGGAAGTGATGTACAAAGTCACAAGAAAGTGTCCACAAACCACAACCTTTCTGAAGAGAAAGGAGAGCCGAAGCGGTATCGAATACAAAGCTATCCATTTTATTAGTTTTAAAGCCTGAGGTCCATCAGAATCCATAAATGTAGCTTTGCAATGTTTAACTGCTTTGCCTACTGCCAGAAATGTAGGCCTTTCTTAAATTTCCGCCTCATTTGCCTATTCCACTTCATCTTTTTACCACGCTCTCCAACAAATAAGGTGGCATGCGTTATTAACACCTTCACTGCTACGATGTCATTTGAAAATGACCAGTAAAAGAGCGAAATTTGAAACCCGTAAGCCTTTTTCTCTTCTTTTCACCAGGCATGTGAACAGATTTTCATAAAAATGCACGGCATTGAAAGTAGATCTGTTATAGGACCAGAAAATACACTGTTTGCAGGCGCGTCCGTACATCTTTCAGCCCAGAAATTTTACAGGCTGGGGCAGTGAAGGGGTTAAAGTGAATCGGACTTTTTACTTGTGATGAGGTTTCACCCCCACAATCACAGGACCTTCATGGTTGACTGTGCGTTAACTACCAACTAGCTCCCATGGGACAAGGATTCAGGGGCCAGCTTTTAAAGCTGATGCCCTTGCCAGCAGCAAAAGGGGTAGGAGTACAAGCTAAAGGCCCATTCCCACCTTCCGACTATTGCAAACCCTGTAAATAAATGCTCATCTCCACCATGTGCTTTCCGTCTGTGACTGTCGATGTACACCAACAGCTGGCTGGCTGGACCCACTGGCCTGAGGAGCTGGCCAGCATGGTGGCTAGGTTTGGGCAGCCTCAGCTTTCCCTTTGGCTCACTGCTCTTGACCAGCCAGAAAACCCCATGATCTCAAAACAGGGCAGTGTTTACATGCTGTCTAGGTCATCGACCCCACGTTCAGCAGGAATGGAGAGAGTCAGCAGCACACCACAGGAAGCGGTTTGCATGGAGTGTGCGATCAGTGAGCCAAACGAGCAACTCTACCTCGAGTTAATGAAAACTCATTTTACTGACAGCTATAAAAAGGGGAGGTTCTCAGCAAGCACGGT
Organism: Alviniconcha marisindica; assembly: GCA_018857735.1. Lineage (NCBI taxonomy): Eukaryota > Metazoa > Mollusca > Gastropoda > Provannidae > Alviniconcha > Alviniconcha marisindica. The sequence goes on from JABMCL010001966.1 coordinate 219,364, forward strand.
TTCGTTTGGAAGGTGGGAACAGGTTTTAAAGGTGTCTCAACAGACGGGTGATCCGCCACCACTGAAGAGCTGAGCACACTGCAACTGCCGGTCCCAGAAGTACCCGGTATCCACCAGACAAGCCACTTAGCAATCCACAGCTGCTCAACCACAAAGCATTACAACAGATTTGCTTCCCCTAGGGGCCCTCCTTGCCAGAAGCAGAATCATATCGCTCATGACAAAATTCCCTGCACGGCACTTCCCCAATCCCCGGCATTAGGCAAAAACTTTTCAAAGCTGTGCCCCCTTACAGGGCCAGATCATAAAATGGACGTTTTTCATCTGCGCATGACAGATTTCCCCTGGACGAAGAGCCGACAGAAAATCCAAGCTGAATCTGGTCAACCAAACACATGCATATCGACACATGCAAAACAGCCCAAGGAGAGGTAATGTCCCGGAGGGTGCTGGGAGATTGTCAGATGTGGCGGTCTCCATGTCCACCAGAGAATTAAGGAGCCATCAGCGCTAAGTGGTGGATGGATGGAGTGGTTTCTGCTTCGCTCAGTCAATCCCTGCCTTTTACCAGTCAATCCTTTCATTATGGAAGTCGGTGCTGACTATGTCAAACTTGCTACGATTGCTGTATTGCACAGCCCACATCAAATTAAGCCCTGCATCCAAATTAGGCATCCACTGCTTGCTCCCTGCCCCCTTTTACATTTTAAGTTTATTTGCTTTTTTTTGGAGGGGGGGGTGGGGGGGCATCTTTAGCATCTTATCACTTTTTAAAAGCCACAAATGGAAGTTGTCTTCAGAGGGTGAAGAGATTAACAAATTTACTAATAATTAGTCAACAGCCACAAGAAATTTAGTCCTAACTAGTCCCAAAACATGTTTACACTCTCTGCATGTCCATCAGTTTCATAAAATAATGACCGGCTTGTTCATTCTGCCAATTAACTGAAGGCGCCCTGATCAGGAACTCCCCCAGAATGCCCTCCGCTGAACTCCTTCCGTCTGGCTAGAGACTTTTTGCAAGCGTGGCCTGCAGAAAAGCACACTGGGGAAACAGGCCTTTCATCCTACACATCCAAGGGACTCCACATTCAGCCCAGTTTCCCAGCTGCCAGACTCAAAGCCAAATCAAGGGCTGTAAGTAGTACTGAACCCAGAACCCATACTGTATGAAGCAGGCCAATAAAATCTTCAGGCACAGAGCTGGTGGACAGCCCAGGCAGAAAGTCTGCTTCAAACGTCGCTTACAGAGACTTGCGCTGCCGCTGTGAAGGAGGTTGTAAGATCTCTCTTGTCAATTAGAGGCCCAAGCCGTCGGGAGTGCATCAGGGTTTTTAGTACAGGGGCAGCAGCTTGGGTTGCCTACAGTTCCTAATTTCCAACGTGAGACACGAGCCAATTTCTGAAGTCACTGACACCGACAGTTCACCATGCATATTAGACTGTCTTTAATCCTGTCCCCGCTGGGGAAATTGTACTGCTGGTTCTAGTTCCCCCCAAAAATGCTCTTCAAAAGAGTAAGCAATGGGGTGTTTTCTTGCCCAGTCTACCATTACGGTTATATCAGGGCAATATCTCCAAAAAGAGTATTTGCAAACCAGCAACACTACTATTAAGACGCTGGTTCCGCATGGGGATGCACAAAATGTTGGAACTCGAGCAGGGTGCTGTACAACATCATGTAAGTAAAGAGGAAAAGCCCTGTCGGTGACTGTCATAAGGACTCATCATGTTAGGAAAGAACAGTACTGTTCATGTCCACAGAGCATTGAGTTCGAAGACTTAATTACCACCTTACTCACAAGCTTTCACTCTGGAAGCCAGGTGGTACTGTTGCCTGGTGAAACGCACGATACTTTGACTGAGTCCAATTCAGCATTCAAATAACTGCAGTTTACCTCCTTTGATTGAAGCTGGTATCTCTCATCATCAATGAATGTGCGCCATTACTTACTTTGAAGGCTGTGTTCGGAATCCACCAGTCCATTGCTATGCTTTGAGTTTGTGAGGAAAACATGGTGCTCGCTATTCATTTGTGTGTGCAGAATAATAACTGACATCCTGCTTGGGTAACAGCAGCCCTGAGCTGCCACAAACTGCCACCATTCCAAAACCAACAACGACAAGGCCATGACCAATGCCATTGGGAAGTTGTGCATGGGGGGTTGGGGGGAGTCGGGGGGTTGGGAAAGAATTCAAACAACGGTAAACCTCTACATATCATCATCTAGAACCAGAAGGAAAATAAGGTCTGACTCTGGGTAACAGATGTAACCCCCTACCCCACCCCACTCCCCACAAAACAACAACAAAAACAAACAATATCTAATATATTGCTAAACACCCCCACCACAATAACAACAGCTATAAACCAGCTACGGTTTCTCACAAAACATCCATCGGGATCAGGAGACCTGACATTGTGTTTCAGCGTTATTCCGCTTGTTTAATAAACGCATTCAACAAAACAAAACAACCCAACGAAAAACGAAACCTACACCTCCATCCAGAGTAATCAGAACGCTAAAAGTTTGGCTTCCTGAGATCCGGTGCTGTGTGGATCTTATTTCCCTCCCGCTACCCGGCCCGATGATCAATAATTAAACTGCTTAATGGTCGCAGGGGGTCTGTGCGGCACGAACCACACTGCGAACCCCTTCCGCCCTCGAGAGGGGTCGGACTTCAGTTTCACTTGAAGTAATCTTAGGTGATAATCAGCCCTCGGGGTTGCAGGGTTTCTCTTCAGACCCAGATGTACTGTCAACACGCAAAAGCACTTTTTTTTCTTCCCCCCCCCCCCCCCCCCCCCTCCTCAAAACAACAACAAAAGTCAGTAAAAAATGCATTATAATGGTAATTGGTATCAGCAAAAATTTCCTGTCTGGATGCACATGTACACTCTTACACTAGTATACACCCTTAAACATGCATCAACAGAACTGTGGTAATACAGCATTTGACGTGAACAGACAGTAGTAGCCTTCAGTGGGACATGGTCTAGCCTCCCATGCTAAGCCTGCTGTCCCCGTTTACCTAACTTCTGCCTTTCCATGCAGTTAGTTGACCTGCGCTTGTTCCAATCAGGTGTCGACTAAAATCAGCTCCAGTCATCACAACATGAACAACACAGCAGACTACATTAATGCACCCATCCATGCACACTAGTTCAAAAACACCATGATCTGAAATAAACACACACAAGTTCTACATAGTACTTACTCAGTCATATGTGCACACATATTCTCTCTCTCACTCTCACTCTCTCTCTCTCTCTCTCTCACACACACACACACACACACACACACACACACACACACACACACACACACACACACACAGTACATGCAACATGGTGACACACACTTACAGGTGGTGCGATAAGACATTCCTTGTCGTACATAATGAAGTCGACATACTTCTTGAAGCTGACAGAGCGTGCTCTGCGTCGTTGGCTTTCATGGCGATTGGAGCGAACGTTCCACCATGACAACATGGTATGAATAACATGCTTCTTCAGACGCTCACACGGCCTCATACCACCATCATTGTTGCTGAACTCTCAGTTCCTAACAGAATCTTATGCACACTACCAGTACCACTGGTCCCTTGGCACAGTCAACAAACTCTAACGAGCAGCAGCATCGTTAACCAGACCACAGCAAAGTGGCAATGCTGGCAGTGCTGGTAGCTACCAGTCTTTAGACTGCACACACCTGCACAGCATCGTTAACCACACCACAGCAAAGTGACGACGCCGGTAGCTACCAGTCTTTAGACTGCACACACCTGCACAGCATCGTTAACCACACCACAGCAAAGTGACGACGCCGGTAGCTACCAGTCTTTAGACTGCACACACCTGCAACACTGTCTCTGGTCCTTTGCACTGTTAACAGTGAGCAGCATCATGACTGATCACAACACAACTTTGTGACAACACTGCCAGCGACACTGGCAATACTAGTAGCATCTTCTGTAGTCCTAGTGTGCACAGACAACACCGGCAAACAAGTAACTGTCATAGTTCTTAGGTACAGGCATAACGCAACCAATGACGCTGGCAATGCTGGTAGCTAACATAGTCTTGGGGCACAGAAAAGAAGAAGAAAAAAAAACCAAAGAAAAAAGTAATCACTTGGCACAACTGAGTGCATAAAATCCACAGGCAGGAATAGTTGCACGTTCAACTGGTGATCTGATTCATACTGAAGGAAACTCTGTTCTTCCCGTCCCACTGAGCACACACATTGGGCATAATTTTTTGTCTTCTCCTGGTGAAACCCCAATTTCTCTATCACTGCATTGTTTCTCCTTGTGGGCCAAACTGTCTGTCCTGGAGAGGGTCCTCAGCTCAATTGGCGAAGCCAGAGATATTTCTGCAGGTCAGCAAGCCACAGTTCATATGCTTGTAGCAAATGCTCCAGTGTTTCAAAGCTAGTAAAGGAAATGGAGAAGATTGACTTGACCTGCCTGTAATGGCTTGATTTAAAGGAGCTAGCTGTTAAACGAAGTTTTCTGGGAACGCGACAGCTAAGGTTCATCAACCCATAAACTGGCTGTTAGCGCAATTGCGGAGTCTTGCCCTCCATCTGGAACCAATCAGAACATCCTGCTCCATCACCATTATTGCCCTGATCAAACTCCTCAAGGCCGCCATTCGCTGTTATTTTGCATTCACTCACTCAGTATCTGTGATGCTGTTCATTCACATGCATAACTATGTCAGGCACTAAACCAGTTAAACTGCAAAATAAACACCACCGGTCTCACGGCAACCAGTCAATTCTCCACTCTTGGGTTTTCTCACATGATGGATTTTCATCTTTCCAGGGTGACTTACTGCTTGTGAGTACAGTTTTGGTGAAGACGTGAAGATGCTCTGGATAGAATAAGACAGAGAGCTGGCAATACCTTAAGCTTTTACGTTACAGGTAGATCCAACGGATCATCAAACAGGATTCCTAAACCAACAAACACTGCAGAAGCACAGTGGTGATCGAGCTGTCCCCAATCAACATGCACTGAGCAAACAATCATGTAATTTCACTCTGTCTCTTTTCTTTCTTTCTTTCCCTTTTGAATTTTCCTTACAAGACAATTCAACAGCTGGGTGGGGGGGGGGGGGGGGGGGGGGGAAAGGAAAGAAAAAAAAGGCATGTCCAAAACGGTACGCCATAATGGCCTGCAGTTTCGTCATCTTTTCCTCCCCTTTTTTCCCCCTCCTACCATTTCAGAAGCAACCTACCACACCCCGAGTGTGATTCTCTCCTTTCTGCTACTCAATCAGTCTCCCACCCCCCCCCCCCCCCCCCCCCCCCCCCCCCCCTTCCCATTCAGTTCATCATTTTGGCCACAGCCACAGCCACTGCCTGCATGCTTGATGATGAAGTGATCTCTCTTGATCAAACTTTCCAGGGGAACATTGATCGCAGCAGCCACGCCCATTAACGGCCAGAGTGGGAGCAAACTGCAACCTCCTGTTTTCACACTTAAGGCTGAGCAAACAGCTCGCCCCTATCACCGCTGGGCCGTCCTGCTGACTGCAGGCACCACGCCAGCCCTTCGCCGGGCCACCATCCCCATCCTGCCCTGGTTACGGTGACCAGCTTCAGCTGTGGCATTCTTGTCACTGCCAGTGTCAACAGCTACAGTGACATGGTGTCAGCAACAATGTCACTGTCGCTGTCAGCCACAATGTCACTGCCAGTGCCAGTCTGTCACTGAGGCATCCCGTAGTGGCTGCCGTAGGGTGACCAGCTTCAGCTGTGGCATTCTTGTCACTGCCAGTGTCAACAGCTATAGTGACATTGTGTCAGCCACACTGTCACTGTCAGCCACAATGCCACTGCCAGTGCCAGTCTGTCACTGAGGCATCCCGTAGTGGCTGCCATAGGGTGACCAGCTTCAGCTTTGGCATTCCTGTCAGCGTCAGCCCCAGTGTCACTGCCGGTGCCAGTCCGTCTCTGGGGCATCCTGTGCCAGCTGTGGTTTGGGTGACCAGCTTCAGCTGTGGCATTCTTGTCACTGTCAGTGTCAGCTGCAATGTCAGTGTCAGCCACAATGTCACTGCCAGTGCCAGTCCATCAGCTGTGGCATTCTTGTCAATGTCAGCGTCAGTGTCAGCCATAATGTCACTGTTGCTGTCAGCCACAATGTCATGCCAGTCCGTCACTGAGGCATCCCGTGCCAGCCATGGTAATGGTGACCAGCTTCAGCTGTGGCATTCTTGTCAGTATCAGCTGCAGTGTTACTGTTGCTGTCAGCCACAATGTCACTGCCAGTCCATCACTGAGGTAATGGTGACCAGCTTCAGCAGTGGCATTCTTGTCAGTATCAGATGCAGTGTTACTGTTGCTGTCAGCCACAATGTCACTGCCAGTGCCAGTCTGTCACTGAGGAATCCCATGTCAGCCGTGGTTAGGGTGACCAGCTTCTGCTGTGGCATTCTTGTCACTGTTAGTGTCAGTGTCAGCCACAATGTCACTGTTGCTGTCACTGCCAGTGTCAGCCACAACGTCACTGTCACTGTCAAGTGTCAACTCCTCACCTCATCAACATGCCACAAGTGTCAACTTACCCTGTGATCACCATGTCAGTGCCCCCCCCCCCCTTCTTGTCAGTGCAAGTGTCAACTATCCCTGTCATAACTCCCCCCCCCCCCCAACATCATCACCTCACAATTGACAACACCCTTCTCACTGTCACCTCACAAGTGTCATCACTTCACACATATCAACTACCCTTGTCATCACCTTACAAAATAATGTCAACTCCTCCCATCATCACATTATCAGTCAACTCCCCTTCTTACTGACACCTCTTAAGTATCAACCCCCCCTGTCAATAGTGTCATCACACTACAAGTATCAACTCCATTTCTCATCAACACCTCACTGGTGTCAACTCCCTTTGTCAGCAGTGTCATCTCATTACAAGTGTCAATTCCCCCTGTCAGCACTGTCATCACATTACAAGTGTCAACTCCCCCTGTCAGCAGTGTCATCTCATTACATGTGTTAACTCCCCCTGTCAGCAGTGTCATCACATTACAAGTGTCAATTCACCCTGTCAGCAGTGTCATCTCATTACAAGTGTCAATTCCCCCTGTCAGCAGTGTCATCACATTACAAGTGTCAATTCCCCCTGTCAGCAGTGTCATCTCATTAAAATGTGTTAACTCCCCCTGTCAGCAGTGTCATCACATTACAAGTGTCAACTCCCCCTGTCAGCAGTGTCATCACATTACAAGTGTCAACTCCCCCTGTCAGCAGTGTCATCACATTACAAGTGTCAACTCCCCCTGTCAGCAATGTCATCACATTACAAGTGTCAACTCCCCTTCTCATCAACACCTCTGAAGTGTCAACTCACCCTATCAGCAGTGTCATCACATTACAAGTGTCAACTCACCCTGTCAGCAGTGTTATCACATTACAAGTGTGAACTTCCTTTCTCATTGACACCCCACAAGTGTCAACTCCCCCTGTCAGCAGTGTCAACACATTATAAGTGTCAACTCCCCCTGCTGTCATCACCTTACCAGTGTCAACACCCCTTCTAATCAACACCTCACAAGTGTCATCACCTCTTAAATACCAACTCCCCCTGTCATCACCTCACAAGTGTGAATCCCCCTGTCATCACCTCACGTGTCATCACCTCACAAGTGTGAATCCCCCTGTCATCACCTCACAAGTGTGAATCCCCCTGTCATCACCTCACAAGTGTCAAACCTCCCCCCGGTTCTCACCACCTTACCAGTGTGAACACCCGTTCTCACCAACACCTCACAAGTGTCATCACCTCACAAGTGTGAATCCCCCTGTCGTCACCTCACAAGTGTGAATCCCCCTGTCATCACCTCACGTGTCATCACCTCACAAGTGTGAATCCCCCTGTCATCACCTCACAAGTGTCAATCAAGTGGCACATCACATCATGAGGAAGCTTGATTTTGAAACAGAGCTATTAGCTTTGCACTTGACCAGGTAAACACGAAATTTCACAATGGGCACTTGAAGCCATCAGGTAACGCGCTGCAAGCTTTCAGTGTCACACCTAGTCTTTGCCCAAACCCTGCGAGTCATGCGTAGGACTGTCATCACTCAAGTTTTTTTTACCCGCTCCGTCACTTTCTCCAAGGAAACAAAAACACGACACAGACTTTTTCTTGCCTCCCTATTTCCGTCCAATCAGTTTTCATTTCACACTCTGCTGCAAAAATTCATTCGGAACATCAATTTTTATTTCCCCACTAATGCTTCTCTGCTGTTCCAAAATATGAAAACAAAATTAGTGTTGTCTCTAAAGAGAACATCACTCAAAGTATTCTTGTCATTTATAACCCCCCCCCCCCCCCCCCCCCCCAAAACACACACACAGTCTACTCTCTGGATGGGCAGCATGACATAACATATTGATCTGGGATCCGCCTGGGATCCGCAAGCGCTATCAGTGACTGCGTCAGTGAGGTCAGATGGCATGCTATATCAGTTTCTCTATCTCCCATATCTGTCATCTGTGATGGTGCAAACCGACAAAACCATCAGCGCTAAACAAATTTCTCTTATAATTGCTGTGACAACTGTCAACTGGTGACATAATCAATTTCCACACAACTGGCAACTGCCAGTCAGTGCTGCACCAAAGTTTTTATAGGTAACAACTGTCAGTCAGAGCCACATCAATTTTTCAATAGGTGATAACTGTTGGTCAGTGCCACATCAATATTTTTTTCCACAGGTGATAACTGTCAGTCAGTGCCACATCAATAAAAAAAATCCATAGTCGACAATTGTCACTTTGTCAGTCAGTGCCACACCAATTTTGTTCTTCTCCATAGGTGATAACTGTCAGTCAGTGTCACACCAATTTGTTTCCACAGTTGATAGCTCAGTCCATGCCACACCAATATTTTTTCAATAGATGATAACTGTCAGTCAGTGCCACACCATTTTTTCCCCCACAGGTGGTAACTGTCAGTCAGTACCACACCAATATTTTTTCCATAGGTAATAACTGTCAGCCAGTGCCACACCAATTTTTTTCTTCTCCATAGCTCATAACTGTCAGTGCCACATCAGTAAAAATAATAATCTCCAACTGTCAACTGGTGACATAATCAATTTCCACACAATTGGCAACTGCCAGTCAGTGCTGCACCAAAGTTTTTATAGGTAACAACTGTCAGTCAGAGCCACATCAATTTTTCCATAGGTGATAACTCTCAGACAGTGCCACAAATATTTTCTCTCCATAGGTGATAACAGTCAGTGCCACACCAATTTTCCCCCCATAGGTGATAGCTCAGTCAGTGCCACACCAATATTTTTTTCCACAGGTGATACCTCAGTCAGTGCCACACCAATATTTTTTGCATAGGTGATAACTGTCAGTCAGTGCCACACCAATATTTTTTGCATAGGTGATAACTGTCAGCCAGTGCCACACCAATATTTGTTTCCATACATGATAACTGTCAGCCAGTGCCACACAAAACTTTTTTTCTGCATGTGATAACTATCAGTGCCACAGCAATATTTTGTCCACAGGAGATACCTCAGTCAGTGCCACACCAATATTTTGTCCACAGGTGACAACTGTCAGTCAGTGCCACATCAATTTTTCTGTGTGTGACAGCAACTGACATCAGCCAGCAACATACAGCATCATTTTCTCTATACACTACTTTTGATAACTGTCGCTGTGTTAGTTGGTATTGTGTCTCTTTGTCAGTTTGTGACAATAGTCAGTGTCAGCCAGCAAGACCATCAGTTTCTCAATACTTGCGACAGTTATCACTGACACTGTATCAGCCAGTATTATACCTTTTTTGCTCTCTCCCTGTAACAACTGTTAGCAAGAAATATTATCAGTGTCTATTATTTATGTGAAAACTGTCAGTGACTAGTGACTGTTAGTGTTATGTCGCTTTCTCAGCTGTGGCAGACGTTAGCCAGTTAGATCAGTTTCCTTATCTGTCACAACTGTTAGTCTGCCTATCAATTTCTCTGTGACAACTGACCATCAGTGTTGTTTCTGCGACAACTGTGGCATCATGATTTGTGCAGCTCATAAAAATTAAATGGAAATGTTTGGCCCTACACTCACTGAATGCGTCTTGACAATTATAAAACGCTGACCCTGATTTGAGGAAGTTTTTAAATCCCTAAGATTACACACAACAGAACCTGCCACAAATTAAAATGCAAACAATGAAACTGCACCATGTAATGCACACAGCTTTTCTGATTCTAACTCCACAAATACCAAACCTACTGACAAAGCGAACATCTGCAACCACAAAATAAATAAATTTCATACAAGTTGATCACAGTATAATTATCTGCGCTGCTAATTTTTCACTCTCACTACTACTACATTCTCTCCCTCCCTCCGGCTATGGAGCTGCACACAACCTATCCACAAAGTTGACATCAAACGGGGTGCAGGGGTGGGGGAGGGGGGGGTGGAGGAAGAAGAAGGGAAAAAAAGGCTCTGATATCAAAGCCATCATCTATCAATCTGGGCTCGGAGTCAGTGCCATCAAACAGGGAGGCACGCTTTTCCAGCCAGCCGGGCAGCTTCAAAGTTACAATCTGAGAGGAAGATGTCCACACTGTCGCCTGCTGCTGCTCTGCTGCTGCTGCTGACACTGTGGGTACAGCAGGACAACCCCAAGCTGTATCAAAGAACAAAGCAGGACAGCAACCAAATCCAACAACAAAGTGAAGGGATGAAGTATGGGTGAGCTGTGCTCAACAACAGACAAGGGTTGGGGAGGGACGCTGCAGGAAAGGAGGAAGGGGGCGGGGAGGACAGGAGGAGGAGGAGTTCAGAAGATAATTGGAAAGAGGACAAGGTGAAAGCCGTCGCCTCACAAAAGTGTCTCTTTTTTCTCTCTTTTTCTCCCCTTCTTCTTTTTTTTCCATTACACTTGCAGGCTGTGACAAATATCCATGCAGAGCAGAACTCCACTCTGTGAAGTCATACTACCAACTTAATTCCGCAAGAGCGAAGTCATTCTACAGCTGAAGTTTGCCAGTGTAATGTCATTCAAAATTTAACTCTGTGAAGTCGTTCTCCAGTGTAACTCTGTGAGTGTGAAGTCATTCTAACCCAGCTGTTCTTGTGAAGTCCTTCAAGAACTGAACTCTGTGAGGTCCTTCGAAACTTTACTCTTTGAAGTCCTGGCACTTAACTCCACAAAGTCATGACAGAACTCAACCCTGTGAAGTTGTTCTCAAAAGTCACCCTAGAACTTCACTGTGTGAAAGCCATTCTAGAACTTAACTCTGTGATATCACTGTGTGCAAAGTCATCCTGGAAAGTCATCCTAGAACTACACTCTGTGAAGCTGGTCCAGAACCTAACTCATCCTGTGAAGTCATCCTGGAAAGTCATCCTAGAACTACACTCTGTGAAGCTGGTCCAGAACCTAACTCATCCTGTGAAGTCATCCTAGAAAGTTGTTTTGGAACTTAACTCCGTTAAGTCATTCAAGAAGTCGACCGAGTGAAGTCGTCCAAGAAAGTTGCTCAAGAAACGAACTTCACTCTGTGAAGCTGTGAGTTCTAGCATGTCACCAAACAGATGTCATGCAGCATGCTATGCCACACATCTATGCACTGACTGATGCAAAGGCAATGGTGGGTAACTGTCACCACTGAATGGGAGATGCCAGCAACGAAGAAACTGCAGTGTTGGTAGCGTTATTATTACTCTATCTGAGCTAGGACAAAAGAGCAAAAGCTGTAGGATTACCACTTGTGAGATAATGACACCAACGAAGCAAAGTGTAGTCTCGGTTTAGTAGAGCAAATACATTACAATTTACATACTAGTAGTACCTTGGCTTACCAAGACTGCCTGTTGATTATACAACATGCAGTTTTTATTGACTATGGATGACTTGTGTCAGATCAGATTCAGATCAGAATTAAGCCAGTTTGGAACCTACATTACACGATCAGTTGCCTGACGGTGACATCACAGTCTGTGGTTTTCCATAGCAACTGACCATACACAAAACAGTCCGTCACATGACCGCCATCAAAAGTGGATCACGGCTGTAACTGGGTACAAATGATCTGAGATAAAGCAACAGGATACTCGATCAAAATACGAATTTCTGACCACCAGTCCAACAACAGACTATAAATCACCGGATCCACAGCGCACAAAACCAGCAAACAACGGAGAAAGAAAGAAAAAAAACTGGGCATATTAGTATTAGTAACTCTAGTGCAATGAACTCTCCCCTTCAGTGAACTGAAACTGCTAGTGGTGGATTCAATTCCCAAGGCCCTGTGTCTACTAGCAGATGAGTCAGTCCACTTTGTAAGGACAAGTGATAGAAATGGAAGGGCAGGAAAAAGAAAGGGGGCAGGATTCTCAGAGGGAGGGGTGACACCAGGGACTGTTGGGGACCAGCTGAAAGAGGAGGGGAGACTGGGTGGGTGGATGGAAGGTGGGGGTGGGAGGGGGGGGGGGAGGAGAAATATCAGACTGAAAGGGAGGGAGGGCGAGGGACACAGAAATCAGTTGACCTAATGGGTGATGCCTAGTGTTCACAATCATATTGGAGCTGCTGTTGATGGTGGTGGTGGGTGGATGGGGGGGGGGGGGGGGGGGAAGGGCAGAGGAGAAATATCAGACTGAAAGGGAGGGTGGGCAGAGGGGAGACAGAAATCAGATGACTTAATGGGAGATGCCTAGTGTTCACAATCATATTGGGGCTGCTGTTGATGTTGTTGGTGGTGGTGGGTGGGGCAGGTGATGGTGGTGGGGCACAGGCAGGCTGCAGGCACACACACACACACACACACACACAAAGAGAGGCCACGGCTGACAGACTGAAAATAATAAATGGAGTCCCATGTCAGTGCATGTGAGCAACATGCCACCTGTTACACCCCTGAAGTGGACAGGGACTGCTGCTCTTGCAAATGGCCCATCTTGCAGACAATGCAGTAAAAAGCAAACAGAGCGAGGTAAATAGTGCTTCATGTTTCCAAAGTGGTTCAGCTGCAACTGAGCCTCGAGACAGATTCAGCTAAACAACATGAACACCACCACCGTACATTTCATTGCTGTTTCAATGATTTCTATCACCTTTATGCCATTTTCTGTTGTGAACACATGATGGTTCTCTCCCCCACCCTTGCTCTTGCATACTGTTGTGTTGCAGTTTACTTGGTTTCCTCCCTCAAATACTCCCTAGCTGTTGCACTTTGCCCTGACGTCTGTCCTCAAATATTCTGTAGCTGTTGCAATTCCTATGGATTTCTTTCCTCAAATATTCACCGGCTGTTGGAGGTTTACTCTCTTTTCCCTTCTCAAATACTCCTTAACAGCTGCACTTTGTTCACACTTCCTCTCCAAAATATTCCCTTGCTGGCTGTCCCACGATGTTAACTATGTTTCAACTTCCTTTGAAGTTTGGTCTGATTCCTTTCCTCAAATATTTCCTAGCTGTTGCACTTAGGTCCGATTTCTTTCCTCAAATATTCCCTAGCTGTTGCACTTAGGTCTGATTTCTTTCCTCAAATATTCCCTAGCTGTTGCACTTAGGTCCGATTTCTTTCCTCAAATATTCCCTAGCTGTTGCACTTAGGTCTGATTTCTTTCCTCAAATATTCCCTAGCTGTTGCACTTAGGTCCAATTTCTTTCCTCAAATATTCCCTAGCTGTTGCACTTAGGTCCAATTTCTTTCCTCAGATATTCCCTAGCTGTTGCACTTAGGTCCAATTTCTTTCCCCAGATATTCCCTAGCTGTTGCACTTAGGTCCAATTTCTTTCCCCAAATATTCCACGGCTAGCTGTTGCACTTAGGTCCGATTTCTTTCCTCAAATATTCCACGGCTAGCTGTTGCACTTTGGTCCAATTTCTTTCCTCAAGTATTCCCAAGCTGTTGCACTTAGGTCCTATTTCTTTCCTCAAATATTCCACGGCTAGCTGTTGCACTTAGGTCTGATTTCTTTCCTCAAATATTCCCTAGCTGTTGCACTTAGGTCCGATTTCTTTCCTCAAATATTCCCTAGCTGTTGCACTTAGGTCCGATTTCTTTCCTCAAATATTCCCTAGCTGTTGCACTTAGGTCTGATTTCTTTCCTCAAATATTCCCTAGCTGTTGCACTTAGGTCCATTTCTTTCCTCAAATATTCCCTAGCTGTTGCACTTAGGTCCAATTTCTTTCCTCAGATATTCCCTAGCTGTTGCACTTAGGTCCAATTTCTTTCCCCAATATTCCCTAGCTGTTGCACTTAGGTCCAATTTCTTTCCCCAAATATTCCACGGCTAGCTGTTGCACTTAGGTCCGATTTCTTTCCTCAAATATTCCACGGCTGCTGTTGCACTTTGGTCCAATTTCTTTCCTCAAGTATTCCCTAGCTGTTGCACTTAGGTCCGATTTCTTTCCTCAAATATTCCACCTAGCTGTTGCACTTAGGTCTGATTTCTTTCCTCAAATATTTCCTAGCTGTTGCACTTAGGTCCGATTTCTTTCCTCAAATATTCCCTAGCTGTTGCACTTAGGTCTGATTTCTTTCACTCAAGATATTCCCTAGCTGTTGCACTTAGGTCTGATTTCTTTCCTCAAATATTCCCTAGCTGTTGCACTTAGGTCCAATTTCTTTCCTCAAATATTCCCGCTCAGCTGTTGCACTTAGGTCCAATTTCTTTCCTCAAATATTCCCTAGCTGTTGCACTTAGGTCCGATTTCTTTCCCCAATATTCCCTAGCTGTTGCACTTGGTCCAATTTCTTTCCTCAAATATTCCCTAGCTGTTGCACTTAGGTCCGATTTCTTTCCTCAAATATTCCACGGCTAGCTGTTGCACTTAGGTCCAATTTCTTTCCTCAAGTATTCCAGCTAGCTGTTGCACTTAGGTCCATTTCTTTCCTCAATATTCCCTAGCTGTTGCATTATCCGATTTCTTTCCTCAAATATCCTAGTTGCACTAGGTCCTGATTTCTTCCTCAAATATTCCCTAGCTGTTGCACTTAGGTCTGATTTTTTCCTCAAATATTCCCTAGCTGTTGCACTTAGGTCCAATTTCTTTCCTCAAATATTCCGCTAGCTGTTGCACTTAGTCCGATTTCTTTCCCAAATATTCCACGGCTAGCTGTTGCACTTAGGTCTGATTTCTTTCCTCAAATATTCCCTGCTGTTGCACTTGGTCCAATTTCTTTCCCCTCAAGTGTTCCTTAGTCCAATTTCTTTCCCCTTTAAATATTCCTAGCTTTGCTAGCTTTCTTCCTCAAATATTCCCGTCGCGTTGCACTTGGTCCGATTTCTTTCCTCAAATATTCCATGGCTGGCTGTTGCACTTTGGTCCAATTTCTTTCCTCAAGTATTCCCTAGCTGTTGCATCATCCCGATATAACCGCTCTGGTTGACTGCAAGTAAGACACCAACTGATTTACTTACTTACTCCCTAGCTGTTGCATGTAAGTCTGATTTCTTTCCTCAAATATTTCCTAGCTGTTGCATTTTGGTCCGATTTCTTTCCTCCAATATTCCTCACCCTGATATAACTGTGCTGCTGGACTAAAACACCAAGTTACTTACTTACTCCTAGCTATTGCACCCAAGTCTGGTTTCTTTCCTCAACATTCCCTGACTGATACAATTGTCAATTTGCTCAGGAACCTTCCCCCTCAAGTGTTCCTTAGCTATCACAATTTGCTGTGACTCCCACCTTTCAAATATTCCTTAGCTTTGCTCAGACTTCTCAACCTCATATATTCCCTAGATCTGCAGATACTGCAGCTGCTGTGTCATCCACCCTCAAATATTCCTTAGTTGTTGAGGTTTCCTCAATTTCCTCCCTCAAATATTCCTTAGCTTTGCTCAGACTTCTCAACCTCTTATTCCATAGATCAGTAGACATTGCAGCTGCAGTGTCATCCACCCTCGAATAATCCCTAGTTGTTGAGGTTTCGATTTCCTCCCTCAAATATTCCTTAGTTGAGGTTTCCTTGATTTCCTCCCTCAAATATTGCTCAGCTTTGCACAGACTTCTCAACCTATTATTTTATAGATCAGTAGATGTTGCAGCCTCAGTGTCATCCACCCTCAAATATCCCCTATTTTCCTCCCTGAAATATTCCAAAGCTGTCGCAGTTTGCTGACTTGCTCCCTCAACCAATCCCTAGCTCTTGCAATTTGCTCTAAGTCTGATATATACCCCTAAAATAGCCCCTGTCTGAGGCTGCACTCAAGCTGATACCCTCCTTCAAACTTTCCCGCTGCTGTCTGCTCTGAATTTGTTGTATACATCTCAATTCTTCTCTTTCAGGGAGACCTGGCCAACAAAGAGTTCCAACATGCAAGCAAAGCTTCTTCTTTTTTTCTGTCCCTCTCCAATTATGGCTCAAAGACAATCACGACAATGTTCGACAACTACGTCCGGTTCCAAAATAGAACTAGTTCAGCTAGCTCATTACACTAAAAATCAAACGATGGAAGGCCACATCCCTTCCTGTCACGACAGACGTGTCTGCTAATGACTGGCACAGGAACAGAAGGAGCCTACTCACCCTACTCCACAACAGCCATGCATTTTGTACTGTGTTGTTAGCTTGTGTGTGTGTGTGTGTGTGTGTGTGCGTGCGTGTGTGCGTGTACCCTTAACATTTTCTGTGCTAGTCTGACCAGAACTGGTCTAGTGTATCTGTCACCAGTCTGTGCTCAGAATACTGATTACCCCAATTTCAATGGGCCCGTTCTTTTTTCTTCTTCTTTTTGTTTTTGTTTTTTTTGCTCTTGTTTTTTCAGTGTTCTCCCTTTTCACTGTTTCTATGCTAAATAAGTTAAAAATACAACTGTCTGACAAAAACACACAACAGGTTAAAGGCGAACTGAATCGAAGAAATAGCACAGGCCCTAATGATAGGAATGGAACAAAAAATACACATGGCACTTTTCTGTTTGATTCCTGGTCCTGCTTGTTAAAACCGAATGCTTGAAAGATGTGACAACAACAGCGAGTGCTGTCATTTTGTGTCTGGCGGTCTGTATCAGTGACATCATGAAAAAGGCTGCAAAGTGTGGCAAAAAACTACCAAATACATCGTAAGCCAGTCGTTTTCTGCTCCTCACTGGCAAAGAGAAAGCGTGCCGAAACAACAACGCTGAAATGCAGGAAACCCCTGTCAGTCCTGAAGGCTGGGGCTGAAAAGGTATTGAACAACGCCACCTCTTCCCGCTGTATCGGAGCGTGGTGATCTCCAGTGTCAATGACTGTGGACCAGGCTTCACAGCAACATCACAGACAAATCTGCCAGTGTCGGACAGAGTGCAGAACGAGGCAACGAGAGTCATACCACTACCATTAACGACAAAGGACAACCCACTCAGACCATGCGGTTCATGCTACATCTGCCCACCAATGCATTTTCACCAGACAGACTGTGGAGCAGGTCACAGCATACTTCAGTGCCGCAGAAAATCTCCACAACCCACTCCATGAAGCTGTGGAAAACACCAAAGGATGCAGACTGGGATGGGGCAGGTCTTGGACTGGTCAGGCCGAGGAATCAACGCAGCAAGTGAACCAGCTGACAGACCTCAAGCAAACCAAGGAGTGAAAAGGCTACCGTGACTGATTCCAGCACCTCTAACAATAACAACCAACAATAACAACATGCTTTATTCATCCCTGCGGGAAATTAAAGCTGTCGTCTGATCGCACAACGAAGAACATATATCTCAATAATTCTAAGTCATTAAACACACGCACATACACACTCGTAGACATACGCCCCCTTTCTCTCAGTCTCAATCTGCATGCACTAACAGCAAACCCAAAATTTCCTGGAATAATGCTTTCTCTGTCAAACCAAAACGTAAAAGCTCTCAAATTAAATAAAAATCATTAGGTTCACACATCCACAACCCTCCCTTAGAAAGCTATCATCCTCAACAGACGTTTTGACGCACGCGCACGCTCAGTTAATGGCTGGTATAATTTTCATTAAAAAACTCTGTGAGACACTCCTGCCAGAAAACCTGGGAAGGCACTGCTGAGCAGGCAAAACGGAGTCAGAGACCATGCCTCTCATTCAAGAAAACAGCAGACCACTGGATCTCACACACAGTGTACACATGTGGCTCAGTCATCAAAGACCAGTGAGGGTGGAGCTTCACTGTCAAGCAAGGTGCAACCAACATCCACGAAGACAGTGCAGCCTAGCCTGTAAACGATATAATGGTGTCAACCTCCAGCTTGGCAATGGAGGTGGAAGCAGTCACACACGCCCTTAAGTCACGGAGTCAGACTGCACATGCCATCACCCACAAAGGACCAATGAGCTTAATGCTGCAAAAAGTGAAAAGTGGAATGGAAATCCCAGACTAGCATGTGTCAATGTGCGACATCCACCATCCAAGACTCCAGAGGATGTACTGTCCTGGATGCGCCAAAGTCAAGGAAAAGGACTGAGCAGACAAATGAATATCACGCAAAGCGATGATTACAAGTGGCTTGCATCTCAGACCTGAAGTGTTGAGGAGCCTGAGACACTACCAGTGGGCATAAAGCTTAGGATAATCAACACCATAAACCGCCTGGTGTATAGCGGCACAGAAAGAGGAAGCACTCAATGATCTTCCTTGAATTTGAAACGAGAAAGGGCCACCACTGTCAATCAGTCTCTGTTTCAACTTCTGAGAGACTGGGCGGAGTGCACATAATGGGCTTTTCCAGGAGCACACATACCATCCTGAACTGAACTAAAAGACCTCACCAACATGGTTGGACTATGAGGAGCTAAAACGTGAAGCAAAAACAATTAAAAATAAATCCCCCAAAATCACTTCTTACTAATCTTAGGTACAAATGTGTTTAGTTTTTGTGAGAACCTGTCAAATAAAGTAACAGCCAGTAAGTCTGACCATTGCTGATTTTTGTCCCAGTATATGCCGATCTTAACAGGTAAAACACTGGTAAGTACTGGTGAACATGAACCCTGATTAACCATAAAAAAAGCCACCCCTTTAATTTGACATTACCACAAGGTAAGCTTATGGTTAATGTTGCACTATAACAAAAAAATGAAAAATACCACCAAAGAGGTTCAGCCTGATCAGTACTTTCTGTTCATTCATTCAAGATCAACATGTGAGCCAGTTTGGCCCAGCGGTAAGGCGTTAGGCTGGTAAGCAGAGGGACCTCAGTTCGAATCTGCTTCGGCTCTCCTTTCACTTCAAAAGTTGTGGTCTGTGGGAACTGTCGTTGTGACTTTGTCCCTCACAATTACGAAACATTAAAATGGCTCTCATCGCTGCCCACCTTAATGCAGAAGTCATTCTGGTGGTGACAGTGTAGTGTTAGGTATATATAATCTCCCTCACCCCCCTTCTCCCCATCCTTAATAAGCCTTATGGTTTCTGTGGACGTTAAGCACCATGTTTACTTACGTGCTTAAATCAACATTATTTCATTGCATGCTTGGAGTACCAACCAAAGTTATGTGCATTTCTTGGCATGGAACACAAGAGACCACTATTTTCCCCAAAATAGTTCCTTGCACATTGTTCAGACAATGCAAATGCTGTGGACAAATCCAAATCACACAACCCCGGACAAGCAGAAAAGAAGAAAAAAAAAGAAGAAAAAAAGGGGGGGGGGGGGGGGGGATTTCAAAATTGATTTAAAGGAGAAGAAAATCCAGCCAGTCCAGAGGAGATTCAGCTCAATTCTGCCTGCCCCACCCTCCCTCTGTTTTTTTTCCTCCCTGCATCAATGATGACAATCCAGTGGGGTTGTCTTGGGACCAAATTGTAAATCTTGAAGACTCCCATCAATCCTCCCCCCCCCCCCCCCCCCCCCCACCTTCCTCTTGTGTTGGCCTTTGGAGCAGCAGAAAAATGAGCATGACAACAGCCATTAGGCCTGATGACAGTCAGTGATGCTCTAGATCAGCCAATCACAGCAAGGGTTAGGCATAAAGCTCTGTGATTCTCTTTTCTTAACTTCTGTAGTCCACGCTGCGAGGATGAGAGAACATACAATGATGGGAAAATTATACCACACATTAACAAAGTAATGATTCAGATGGGCTGCACGATCTTCATAATTATTCATTAGCAGAAACGTAACAGATAGTAACTTCTTCTTTTTTAATGCCCAGTTGACCAGAAATGCACTAACCTGTTTGCCAAAAATGAGCAGAAAGGCCTAAGGGCAAGTCTAAACCAAACACTGCCAGCCCAGTGCGGAAGTTGTAATTCTGCCTTCTACGATAACGATTTGTCTGAATCCATAAAACTTTTTCATCATCGCAGCAGTGTTGTCTGGAATGCAATAGCATTGCCAATTTAAAGTAACCTGGTTCAAAACTGTGAAAACGAGGTTAAGAGCAAAATGGAAAAATGTTTCTTCACAAAATTGTACTGGGAAATATTTTGGGTTAGGAATAATTCCTTCGGGCCGGTGGATTTTCATATTCATTGGCCCAGAGGGCAGTAGAATTGTTATTTTTACTTCTCCAGACCTGTAGGTTTACCTCTTTCCACAACACTTCCCACCCACCCTCCCTCCCAGCACCCCCTTCCCTGCACCAACACCCAATGCCATCCCCACAGCAGGGCAGAAAGGATCAATAACACCCCCTCCCCACCCACCCCTACCCCCATTTCCACATGGAAGGGACGCAACACTTGCTTCCACTCTAGAATCTCAGCAGTGCTTTCCCCTGATAAGTGATATAGAGGCATAATCATGTGTTGCATGTAGTATATTAAATCAGCCAAGAGCATAATGAATAAACCCACAGTTTGAATTATTTTGAGTCATGGTCAACAGAGTATGACTGCAGTGGGTCAGAGTGGTACTGCTAGAAGCTGCACTGCAAGTGCAACACAATGTGATGCCTGTTGCATACAATGCCACCTCCTTCACACACACACACGCGCACGCACGCACACACACACACACACACACACGCGCGCACACACATACACACACCTCCCTCAACACAAACATACACTCGGATGCACACTCCCACGTATGTATACCACTACTTGATGGCAGATCACACAGGCTGCTACTTTGTTAACCATTCTGGTCCAAATACGGTAGCACAAGTGCGAACTCGATCATGATTTAATTTCCCATCAGGCATCACTTTGCAATGGTGATGCAGCTCTCTTGAGCAACATCCCTGTTGCAGTACTGAGCTTGAGAAGTGTCCCACAGACAATCTTTAAAAAATCATGGATGGCCCTTAACGATGAAAAAAGAAAGAAAGAAAAAAGAAAAGAAAAAAAAGGAAAAAAAAGAAAAAAAAGTGTGTTTCTCAGTCCATGCCATTTTCTTACAGGTGCAAGCCAGTCCCGTTCGTCTGAAACACACTGCAAACTAACTTGAACACTGGCAACTCTTGTAACATGTGCTGCACCTGGCAAGTGGGGAAAGGGGGGGGGGGGGGGCAAGGAGTTGTTTTTGAAACAATGAGCATGCTTTAACTGCCTAGCTGCCACAAGGAGCTTTAAACACCTGCAAGGTCCTTGCCAAACCAGTGACCTCCAAGGTGTGCACAGCCCTGAAGTTCTGTATCAGGTACGGTCTATAGCTTGGACCATCATGCCAGTGTACACTAGACCAGCAAGCACTCCAGGGAATGTGGAGGCAGGGGGAGCGTGAGGGGAGAAATGATTTAGTTACTTAATGCCAACTGTGAAAACTGCAGAAGAGTGAACCAAAATTCGTCAAATCTCAAGTGGCAGTCTGATTAACTGTAGATGGCACCACCCTCTTTTTCAAAACAAGTCATTTTTGTTGATTTTTGTTTTGTTTTTGTTTTTGATTATCTACACGTACCCTGGAACCAAAGGAAAGAATATCAACTCACAACACTCAGCCAATCAGTGGAGGCAGTGCTCTACACGTTACACCTTAAAGTAAAACTCCAAGTCACAACACTCTACAAAGGGGGCGGAGCGGGGGGCAAGCAGTACCCCACAGATGTGTCACGCCCAAAGGTAAAACATCAAGTCACAACTACTGGTGGGGGCAGTACCCCACAGATGTGTCACGCCCAAAGGTAAAACATCAAGTCACAACTACTGGTGGGGGCAGTACCCCACAGATGTGTCACGCCCAAAGGTAAAACATCAAGTCACAACTACTGGTGGGGGCAGTACCCCACAGATGTGTCACGCCCAAAGGTAAAACATCAAGTCACAACTACTGGTGGGGGCAGTACCCCACAGATGTGTCACGCCCAAAGGTAAAACATCAAGTCACAACTACTGGTGGGGGCAGTACCCCACAGATGTGTCACGCCCAAAGGTAAAACATCACCACAATGCTCTACTACAGATGTGCAACACTCTACTGGTGTAGGAAAGTACCTTACAGATGTGTCACACCCACAGGTAAAACTCCAAGTCACAACACTCTACCTGGGAGGTGGGTGGGGTGGGGTGGGAGGATCAATACCCCACAGATATGTCACACCCAAAGATAAAACATCATCACAACTCTCTACCGGTGGGTGGGGGGATCAATACCCCACAGATATGTCACACCCGAAGATAAAACATCATCACAACTCTCTACCGGTGGGTGGGGGGATCAATACCCCACAGATATGTCACACCCAAAGATAAAACATCATCACAACTCTCTACCGGTGGGTGGGGGCAGTACCCTATAGAGGTGCCACACCCGAAAGGGAAACCTCATGGAGGCATCACACTTGAAGAGTTAAAGGGTAAAACATCAACTCACAACACTATGGTGGGGGGGGGGGGGGGGGGGGGGAGTATCCTACAGAGACATCAAACTGACAGGCAAAAAAAAATACAAAAAATACTCACAACACTCCACAAGCTTACCGGTGGGGGGAGCTCCTTCTCGTAGGTTGCAGACGAAAGGGGCGGGGCGCGATGAACAGTGTGCACGCTGACGGTTGGTCGGTCGTTGACAGGGGCGACGACTTCGGGCTGACGAGTCAGCTCAGGTGGAGGAGGGGGCAGATCATCCTCAGTGGAGTTCATCTTCTGAGGGGAGTGGTGCTGTGGAGGAAAGCAAAGAAACTGCATGACCTGAATTAGCTGCAACATTTCACCAACAGTGTGCATGGATGACCTGAATTAGCTGCAACATGTCGCCAACAGTGTGCATGGATGACCTGAATGAGCTGCAACACGTCGCCGCCAACAGTGTGCATGGATGACCTGAATTAGCTGCAACATGTCGCCAAAAGTGTGCATGGATGACCTGAATTAGCTGCAACATGTCACCAACAGTGTGCATGGATGACCTGAATTAGCTGCAACATGTCACCAACAGTGTACACAAACTCCATTTGCATGGCAGGGCTGCAGAGACTCAAACACTGGGTTGCCCAAGGCAGGCAGAAGAGTCAAGACTGAAAAGCAGCTAGTCCGCTGAGCGAGTCACTGGTCTGCTGTCTGCAGCAATTTCTTGGAGTTCATCAAACTTTTTCATCATGAGAGGAAATCTGAGCAGTGCTGTCAACAATACAATGCCGTCACCATTTTAACTTGACTAAAACTGCCCAAACCACCAAATTATTTACTTACCAGCCAAAATGGGGCCAAGTTTAAAATGGAAAGGGGAAAAAAATCATACCATTTTAAGAGAGAAAAAACTGACAGCTAGGCATAATTCACTCAGGTTGGTGGATTTTCATATTCACTAGCCCACTTGGATGGCTGGTGGCTCAAGAGAGTACCTAGAGAGGAAAAAAAAAAGAATGCCTGAAAGCCGACCCCAAAATCAGCATTATGTATTAAGAGGTGAAAGCTGACTGGCCTAATCCTAAGGAAGATTAAACCCTCACCCTACCACACTGGTGACACGTCTGGTCAGAATGCGCCTGGATCCATACTAACCAACCAGGCTTCTGGTTGATGGAGTCTTAACAGATGCTGCTCTTCCTCCTAGAAGCTGAAGCAGATACCTGAATGACATCACTCGCTCCTACTATCACTCCCCAGTGCACTAAGTAAACTCCTTACCCGTATCCATTTACATAAATAACCACTTCAGTTGTAGTTCTTGGTCAGCGTTTGCAAGAGAGGTCCAACAAGCGGACCACATTTAGCACAACGGTCAACGTTCAGTAACAAAACAAAAAGAAGTCTGAATTCGCAACTTTTTCACGTGCTGTGTGTTGACGTTTGGTTGCTGCCATGATAAGCCTTGGCAGAAAAAGCAGAAGGGGTTAACTGCGTTGTACTGAGTTGTTTCACACTTTCGCGATCAACTATTTCCACAGATGTATCGCTCATAAAACCAGAAGACTCATTCAACCCATCGTTCACTGAGTGTCATGGGTCAGGAAACTTGTGAGTATCCTTGTAAATCCAAACCGTTTCTAAGTTCCTCCATAAATATATATATCTACAGCTGTTCTTCACCAACTTTCTGCTGAGTTTTTCTACTCGAAACAGCGGAAATGTAAAAGAAACCACCAATGCTTCTATCTCAAAAACAACAATATTATGTACACTCACTATCACTTACACTTACAGCCAATGGCTGAGCTAAAAACACACACCCATGTTCTGTTTTTACTTTTTAGAAACAAACAAAACATTACACTTTTGAACAGGCTTGGGACATGTGAGGAAAATTTGAACAAGCTGACTTACTTGACAACGCTCAAAGCATTCAAGTCCCACAGTACATGCACACACACACACACGAAAAGTGGAGTTTTTCACCACAATTTCAAGCTGTTTCAAGTTCTCCAGCTGGGAAGGAAACTGCTCTGATAAAAAGAAGGCAGTAGACCTATCAGATAACCAGAAGAGCTCTTCAGTGCAAATGGGGGTCCTCCTCCTTCCTGTATCTACCCCCCCCCCCCCACCCCATCCACCCACCATCTTTCCCTCAATGGACCAGTCACATTAACACTCTGAGCATCA
Organism: Alviniconcha marisindica; assembly: GCA_018857735.1. Lineage (NCBI taxonomy): Eukaryota > Metazoa > Mollusca > Gastropoda > Provannidae > Alviniconcha > Alviniconcha marisindica. The sequence goes on from JABMCL010001966.1 coordinate 244,272, forward strand.
CCTTCAGCTGTTCCTTGGGCCTTTAACTCTGACCTACTGAGCACTTAGGCACTGGGCCTTCCTGCTGAGGTGTGACACCCCCCCATCCTCCCACTCTAGCCTTCTTGTATTAAGGGGGAGCCAGAGGTGAGGGAGGGAGGCACTAAGGTCCAGGAGGGGGGTGCGGGTGTTACTTATGGGTACGGTGGCACGCACATGTGCAGATGCATGCACATTCATTATGCCCATGCACGCACCCACAGACATACACTACATACCCCCTTCTCCTCTGCCCTATGCCTCCCCACCCTGGACTGTAAGGGTTTCTCTCTTGTCACCCCGCCCCCCTCCTCCCTCTTGCCACGTGGCCAACATGGGAGAGTGCTAAAAGGAACCAGTGACTAATTGCATTGTTCTAATCATTTGATGGACAGAAGGTGACAGACTACCTTAGGACATTAGCTGCACTCCTCTTTCTCCCCCCTTCTTCTCTCATTTCCCTTTGGATCCCTCCCTCTCCTTTCTCACTCCCCCCTTACCTCCCAACATTTCCTCCCTCCTCTCCCACCCTTCCTCCCTCCTCTCTTTCACCCCCCTTCCCACCACACACTTTCTCACACCCCCATACTCTTATTTCTGGATTTCCCTCCAACCCTCCCTCTACCCCCCTCATCCCTTTTCCTCCCAACTTTTTCCACCCCCTCCCTCCACTCCCCCCTCCCTTTCTCACCCTCCTCCCTCCTTCCCCACCCCCCATTTCTTACTGGCCCTGATGTAAGTTCAACTATGGCTGACTGGGCGTTAAAAACCAATTTCTTTCCTTCCTTCCCCCTTTCTCACCCACCTTCCCCTCTTATTTCTGGATTTCCCTCCAACCCTCCCTCTACCCCCCTCATCCCTTTTCCTCCCAACTTTTTCCACCCCCTCCCTCCACTCCCCCCTCCCTTTCTCACCCTCCTCCCTCCTTCCCCACCCCCCATTTCTTACTGGCCCTGATGTAAGTTCAACTATGGCTGACTGGGCGTTAAAAACCAATTTCTTTCCTTCCTTCCCCCTTTCTCACCCACCTTCCCTCCATCCATCCCTCTCCTGTTCTATCTGACCAACCCCCTCCCTCAGCCCCCCAACACACACACTTTTGAAATGAACCCAAAACTACAACCCTGGAATAACATATTACATGCATACTATTATATAGGTCATACATTTGTGTTCCCTTGCTGTCCTTCCGTTTCACCACAAACAAATTTCAGTTATCAATTCAACAGGCATACAAATCTCCAGCATGTTCTGTGAACTGCAACTGCCTGCTTAAAATGGGCAAACCTCCACAAGTGGCCCTTGACCTACTTACTGCACATAATTCATACCAGGACCCATCCATACTTCCCCAGATAAATCTGTGTGAATAAACCTCAGTGTTGGGTGCTATCCCATGCTATCCTATGTGGGCATCCAAAATTACAACTATACCACTCTACCAGAGTCTGACTGAGAAACTAGTACAACACTGTCAGTGTCACTGAGTAATACCTATTCCCCTCCTTGCCTTCCCCTCCCTCCCCTCCCCTCCCAAACACTCTCTCTGTTTCGCTCCTTCACTGGTATAAAATGCATGCATTCACACCACAGTAATTACGCTGAGCCACAAAAGAGTGACAAGTGTGCACGCAAGTAACGAAACACAGCGACACAGCTTTGCCTTGGGCTGGTTGCTGGAGGTGGGAGGAGTCTGGTCTAGTTTCACTGCACCACTACAAACACACACACTCACGCACAGGGCAAAGTAGGCTAGTTGCTGGAGATGGAAGGAGTCACAAATCATATGGTTTTCGTTACATTACATACATGATATGCATATATACAATCACAAACTGTTGAAACACACACACACACAAACACAAGCGTGCACGCACACACACACACACACACACACAGTGACACGTACACACGCACATACAGTGTCACGTACACCCACACCCCCGCACACACTCACCTCCGCCTTAGGCTGGTTGTTGGCAATGGGTTGAGCCTCGCGCTCCCATTTGCTGGCAATGCGCAGTGTCTCTAGGGTCTTCTCATGTGAAGTCTTGCTGTCATCCAACAGAGTCGTCTCATAAAACTCCTGAATATCTGATCAAACAAACACACACAACACATCCTTAAATTCACCTCTGATTTAAAATTTCACTCATCAAGGCATGACCTAGACTATACTTATCAACCAGTACAAGCTCTTGTTTTTAAACTAGCGAAGCGCCTCAGTGAATATACTGGGGAAACGGGCGACTCTCAAACACACGCAAAGCCTCCGCGCACACCCAGTTTGACTTTACATCTCAGTTGAGGACTGAAACTAGCAGAGAGGCAGTGTATCAAATTCAAAGCTGTCGACAAGAGTGCATGAAATCCTGAATGAGGGGAAACTGGCACATCTCTAAGTGTAAGTAACTCACTCTATGATTGCCAAATTCATATTTCCCCCCTTTTTTACCCCTCCGATTCAGTCTTAAGTTTCATACACAGTGGTTTTATCATAATGTAAAATCATTAGATCAGTCGCACAATTCAAAGTAAAGGTGTTCAGTCCAAATTAAAAAAAAAAAAAAAAATCTTTCCTCCAAGCAAAGTCATCCTGCACTCTACCATTATGAAAATAATAATTTTTAAACAGGTGTATGTGTATAGTGTGTGTGTGTATAGTGTGTGTGTATAGTGTGTGTGTGTGTAGTGAGAGAGAGAGAGAGAGAGAGAGAGAGAGAGAGAGAGAGAGAGAGAGAGAGAGAGACAGACAGAGACAGAGACAGAGACAGACAGACAGACAGAGACAGAGAGTAACTTGGTGTTTTACGCCCTGTCAACCATTGTGGTTATATCAGGGCAAAAGAGAGAGAGAGAGAGAGAGAGAGAGAGAGAGAGAGAGAGAGAGAGAGAGAGAGAGACAGAGAGAGAGAGACAGAGAGACAAAGAGGAGAGACAGGGAGCTTATTTGTGGAAATGTCAAACCTAAAAAAAGCTCTACTCAAATGTACACAGACCATGCACATATTATATAAATATTATGATAGTGGAGTTTGATTTCACATGCTGGTTTCACACCAACACTCAACAAACAGCCCATAAGAACACTGCCTTGTTCCACGGAAAGGGCGTGCAGCCAAGACACAAACTGCAATGTATAAAATTGAGTTAATGACATCTGACATTATTTTTGTTGTTGGGATTACTTCCTGGTCACTTTATTACAGTTTTTCCACACAGAAGCTGACTTGATAATTAAAAAAAATTAAAAAATCTACAACCCCCACCCAAGTCTCCTTCAACTTGATGCAAGTGCATGTGTTCTACCCTCTCCTTGAACTAGTTGAAGGACTGCCTCTTTAGGCTTTAGGCCCAGCAAATCCACCTTCTTTGTCAACACTTTAAAAGCAAGAAAGCATGCTGTGAATGTGACTAGAGTGAGAGCTTGCGCTTGCTCAAAAATGAAATGCATCTCTAGGCCAGATCCTGTAACACTAACACTGTAACAGTGCTGTATTTAATTTAAAAAAAAAATTCTAATCTTTATTATATATTACTATCACTATATTACTACTACTATATTACTAATGCAATGTAACACTATTCAGAACATTCACACTTTTACATCCCTTAGGATGAAAATTCATAGCAAAAATAAAATATAAAATAAATAAATAATGCAATGTAACACTATTCAGAACATTCACACTTTTATATCCCTTAGGATGCAAATTCATAGCAAAAAATAAATTAAAAAAATAAGGGATGGGGGGGGGGGGGGGGGGGGGGTGAACTTCCTGCTTCTACAGCACAGATATTGATAGATCGCTTACAACCATGCGAAGCCTGCGAATGTAAACATTTACGTACTTTCCACATTTTCAGGCACACTTGCATAGCTGTGCTTTGCACTCCCTCTAATGCAGTTTTAAGTGACACATTACAACTACATATAATATATATATATATGGTATTATCTTTCAGTCTACCTTTCAATTCAAATTTGCACATTCACTAAGCACAAGCGCAAACTGTGCAAGATTGCAGCATGAAATGCAAGCTGAACAGGCAAACATATCACGCAGTCACTACATTATAAACTTTCATCACCAGAAAACATCCATCCCATCACAGTCAGACCATAGCACTCAGAGGAAATTCTGCTGCCACAAAACACAAAATGTTCTCCCCAACCAAAGCAACCCTCAGGAGGACCCAATGTGTAAATATAGCCAGTTTCAAAAAAGACGCATAATTGAGAGCCAGTTGCACGGAGATGGACCAAGTTCCATTTCTTGTTCACTGGCCGGGCAGCCCCGGGGGCAGAGATGTCAGGGTTTATCAATAGGGAGGTAACCCACATGACTCCTTATCAACTTACCAGTCCCTCAAATCTGTGCACATCCCCAGTCCAGGATCAATACCATCACCCACATAATCCCACAAAGATCCCTACTGCTGGCAGTGCGGCTACCAAAGCCCTTCTCATGTCTGTGTATGGACAAGGTTGCTGGGGGGGGGGGGGGGGGGGGAATCGTGGGGACTGTGCCAGTCAAGTTGGATCGCTGCCATTCATTAACACTTGATTGTGCAGCTACAATGCTGAGCGCATTCATTAGTAGTTTTGACCTTCATTTATAAGATACATCACTCAATCAAGCCCAAAAATCTGGTCGCTGATGCTACCAAAGTTGCTCTCTATCAGTATCACTCATTGTCATTCTGTTTCTGACTGTCTAATATAGTAATATACTGATAATGACAAAAAAGTATCAAAAACACTTTATCTGTAACATTTCAGTCTTGGCATTACAATTTCTATTCATGTTGGTAATCTGGATCAACAAACAGTTGTCACCGTCATAAAAAAATAAGCATCAAACATTTACTGGATTTCTTTGCTTCAGAGTGGATTAATTTATTGGATTTGGATTGGATTGGATTCAAACTAAACAGCAGATTCTCAAACTTGCTCTTTTAATTCCCTACCCCTGTCCCATCCTTTTCTGGGCAACTTATTATTATTATTATTATGATTATTCATAGCTTTTATAAAGCGCTATTTTCTCTGCTCTCGAGCAGACTCACTGTGCACATGTGTCGCATGTGATTCTGAATGAGTGCCTGTCTCTTTTTATAGTGCATACTATTAATATCCACGGAAGTGGTGTACTGGTAGCACTCTGGTGGTACTCCCATGTTGCACCTCCCAGAACGACCATCCCTGGCTTAAGCCATATCCACAGTGTATTCTGAAGTGCCATCCCACCAACTGAGGGCCACAGGCAGACTGTCAGTCAGGACATTGCTGAGACTACCATCCAAGGAGACAGGATGCACTGCTGCTTAGCCACTTCAGTCCTGTTCAGTGATGCCTGTCCTAATTCAACATACTGCACACCATCACTATGAAACCCCCCCCCCCCCCCACACTACAGCCAACAATGTTAGTAGCTAAGCCACTGAGCCAGACTGAGCAAGGATCCTCTGAAGAGAGCAGACTGTGAGTAACCCCCCCCCCCCCATAAACCCTCTGTGAATTCTTGATGTTCAGCCTAATCACCCCACCCCCCCCCCCCTTTTGTGTGAATTCTCTGATGCTGAGCCTTAATCCAGCCACCCCACCCCCTCCTTCTGTGTGAATTCTCTGATGCTGAGCCTTAATCTCCCCCCCCCCCCCCCCCCCGTGCCCCCCCCCGTGAATTCTCTGATGCTGAGCCTTAATCACACCCCCCCCCCAACCCCCGTTTGAATTCTCTACTGAGCCTTAATCCAGCCACCCCACCCCCTCCTTCTGTGTGAATTCTCTGATGCTGAGCCTTAATCCAGCCCCCCCCCCTTCCCCCCCCCATGTGAATTCTCTGATGCTGAGCCTTAATCCAGCCACCCCCCTCCTTCTGTGTCAATTCTTTGATGCTGAACTTGAGGTTCTGATGAACTGGCCCAGACAAGGAGGAACTGGCGGCACCACAGAGACTGACAATGACATCACCACGACAGCATGACATGAAGGGCCATGACATCGCCACAACAGCATGACATGAAGGACAATGACAACACCGTGGTAGCGTGACATGAAGGGCCACAGAAGTCCAGTCAGTTTTTCAACACGCGATCATGGATGAGTTTAGCATCAGATGATGCTATGGAGGCGGCCCGTTTCAGTTGGGGACTACTTCCGTAAAGTTCAGCGCTTGACAAGGCTGCAGACCAAGCTTAATACAATAATAGCTGCCACAATTCCCTCCCCCCAAAAAAACAACAACAACCACAACAAACAAAATCAAAAAAAAAAAGGTATTTGCAGTGCTGGTCAAGTAATCTGAACACCTTCAAAGATGCATCCCTGAAACGGACAAATCTCGCCTGTGTGGTCCAGGTCAATTCCCACTGAGCCAACAGCACTCCCATTTTGGAGCAGGAGCCGGTCTGGGCTGAGAAATCCCACATGACTCCCACCGGATTCTGTCAAACCCAATACCTTCTGACCCACATTCTGAAGCATCGTGGGAGCCAGTAGCTCTCTTTTAAAACTTCAAATCTTTTCAATCCTGACAACAGATTATACCTCTCATAATCTTTAACTCGTGAATGGGACACGTACTGTCGAAGTTACCACAACTGAAGGTTATTATAGCTCTTCACAAAATGTGCCAGCCAGCATACTGTAATGCTGCCAACAGATACACTGCAAGCAGAAGGAAATTGTGTTGTACTGTCTCCATTATTCCCTACTGTCCAACATCATCCATGAGTCACTGTCAGCCTGAACAAGGCTAAGAAACAACAGCTCACTGGACACAACACACACTTCACTGTCCCTTGCCAGGGTTGCCTTGCAGGTAAGGCACAGCAGCCGCAAGAGCAGCGCTACCCATTCCGATCAGTGTGTGCAGTATTTTGTGTGTCCAGACACTGGTATGGCTGCCAGTGTTTGGGATTTTTAACGTGCGCACAGATGTTGATCAACTTGATGCATGCAAATGCGCACAGGGGCTGTATGGACACCCTAAGAGTCTGTGCTGGAAGTGGACTCTTGGAGAAAAATCCCTTGCTGCACCAGGACTCAAACCCATGTCAGTACAGCACCTGGCATTTCAGTTGGACGCCCTACCAACTGAACTATCCCCACCCCTTGTGGTAGGTTTTTGTTGTTGCTGTTTTTTAGTCCAAGATGGAAACTGGTAGCACTCTGATCTCAGTTCCTGGGTCGGACCACACAAGTTCCTTCCCCTGACCACACAAGTTCCTTCCCCTGACCACACAATTCCTGAAGAGACACTAGGGAGGGACATCCATCTCAGGAGGTGTTTGTTTCACTCAGCCCCCCCCCCCCCCCCCCACACACACACGCCCTCCTCTTCCCCCACTATTCCAAGCAAGCTCCCATGTCTCTCTTCACTTAGTCTGGTTGCTACCCAGGAAATTAACAGAGTAATTTCTGATAAGCTTTGTTTTCCTACCAGGAGCCTGTCTCTCTCTTGTCTCCGGGGAGTCAGCAAGGTGGATCAATACACAGGGCTCTGTTACTAGTTGATGCCAATCTAGCTTAAAACAACATGCTTCTCCTCTAGTCTCTAGGTGTGTAATTCAGCATAACCCTGTAATTGGAGAAGCGGCCGTCCTGTGAGAAGTAGTACACTGGGTGTGCCCACCCAACAGCATGGCTGCTGTCAGCAGTTACAGTGTGGTTGGGCGTGCCAGTGGTGTGGGAAGCAGCATGAACCTGCAGGCGCTTCTCTCTGTTCATGCTGACGCCTTTTTCCACATTCCAGCTTAGCTAGCAGTAGTAGTAGTACAAACCTGCTGACACCTTGTTCTGTTCATGCTGATGCCTTTTTCCACATTCCAGCTTAGCTAGCAGTAGTAGCACAAACCTACTGACACCTTGTTCTGTTCATGCTGATGCCTTTTTCTTCATTCCAGCTTAGCTAGCAGTAGTAGTACAAACCTACTGACACCTTGTCCTGTTCATGCTCGATGCCTTTTTCCACATTCCAGCTTAGCTAGCAGTAGTAGTACAAACCTACCCACACCTTGTTCTGTTCATGCTGATGCCTTTTTCTTCATTCCAGCTTAGCTAGCAGTAGTAGTACAAACCTACTGACACCTTGTTCTGTTCATGCTCGATGCCTTTTTCTTCATTCCAGCTTAGCTAGCAGTAGTAGTACAAACCTACTGACACCTTGTTCTGTTCATGCTGATGCCTTTTTCCACATTCCAGCTTAGCTAGCAGTAGTAGTACAAACCTGCTGACACCTTGTTCTGTTCATGCTGATGCCTTTTTCCACATTCCAGCTTAGCTAGCAGTAGTAGTACAAACCTGCTGACACCTTGTTCTGTTCATGCTGATGCCTTTTTCCACATTCCAGCTTAGCTAGCAGTAGTAGTACAAACCTGCTGACACATTCCTCTGTTCATACTGACACCTTTTTCTACCTCCAGCTTTGCTGGCAGTAGTAGTACAAACCTACTGACACTTTCCTCTGTTCATGCTGATGCCTTTTTCTACATTCCAGATAGCTAGTGCAAACCTACTGACACTTTTCTTAGTTGATTCTAATGCCCTTTGCTAGTATCAACCTCCAGCTTTAGCTAGCAGTAGTACTAGTAGCACAAACCTGCTGACATTTTCCTCTATGTCCAGCATGTGCTGGTCACTTGGAATAATTTACAAGTTTGTACTCAAAATGCCACATGACATCAGTGTACTGTTTTCGTTTGACTTTGCAGTCACCGTCTGTATTATAATCATAACAGAACACACAAACATAACCTCTTCTTTTTTTTTACATTCCTTATTCAGACATTAAATTCTATATTACACTAATGTTTTGTTTGTTTGTTTTTTAATCTCCAACAGCTTCTTCTTACAGTCTTAGTCTAGAAGAAGCACAGTGTCAGAAAGGAAATGATGTTGAATCCAAACTGTCAAGCTCTGTCCCACCCCGGGCAAGTGTTTCCAGTGTTTTTCCACCCAGGTTCAGGCAGCAAACTGTATGTTACTTTGTTACTAATCTCACAGTCTACCGAAGGCCAGGTCAGTGTCAGCTTACCCCCCAACCCATAATAAAACTTCAAAACTCAGAGAGGACTATGGGTTTGGCTTAGCGGTAAAGCGTTAGGCTGGTAAGCGGAAGGACCTGTTTGATACCGCTTTGGCTCTCCTTTCTCTTCAGAAAGGTTGTGGTTTGTGGACATTGTCTTGTGACTGTCCATCACTTCCAACTGAAACATTAAAATGGCTCTCATCGCTGCCCATCTTAATGTAGGAATCATTCTGGTGGTGACAGTGTAGCGACAGGTATATAATCTCCCTCTTCCCCAACCTCCATCCCTGTCCCTAATAAGCCTCATGGTTTCTGTGGACGTTAAGCACCATGTTTACTTACTTACTTTGAGAGGACTAAGTGGGCTCTGGTGCTGTAGGTGGAGCCGACTACACATGTATTTTACACACAAATAGCCTGTAGTCTCAGCCCACTCACATTTAAACCCCAGTTCTTCTGCTTTCAGTTTTCTTTTTCCTGAATTTTCATGCCAAACTACACACGTATCTTACAAACGTATAGTCTGCCCACTCCTTTTTAAACTTCAGTTCTTCTACTTTTAGTTTTTCTTTTCCTAAATTTTCATGGATATTACATCTTTCCTTGGGAGATCTCCAGGTGCTGCCTTCCCTGAGGAAGGCCATGGACACGACAGGAGGGTGCAAACCAGTCTAGTGTAATTAACTGCTAGTGCCAGCGTTTTTTTGTTTGTTCTTTTCTTTTGTGTGGGTGTTTTCTTGTTTGTTTGTTTGTTGTTGTTTTTGTTTTCTTTTTAATTAAAAAAATGGGGGGTGGGGGGTGGGGGGGGATTCTGACACAGAATTTTGCCAGGACCTTTTTCTGCCACCAAGGCCTCTCAAGTTCTTATTACACATCAGATCGCACTGCAGTGTCTACCGTGCGTCTCTTCAGTTGTTTGTTTTGTTTGTATGTTTTGGGTCTGCCTGGAGGGCCAGGCACTGAGCCCACCACTCTGATGCCATCACTGTCAGAGTTGTTTCCCCCGACAAAAAAGATGCTGCTGCAGAAAAAGAATAAAAGATGCAGCTGAAGAAAAAGAAACAAAGTTGCTGCCAGCTGTCCTGTCCAGGAGTGAGGTCAAGATAAGAGTTCTTGCTTTCACAAGAAAGTGTAGTATGTCAGGGTATGGGTAAAAATCTGGTAGGATTTTAAATCCCACTGGTAGAAATTAAAACTGGGATTTCCCCAGGGATCAATCAAAACTGTGATCTCTGCTGGTAGGATTTTAAATCTCGCCAGCAGAAAATGCAATTCTGACTTCTACCAGGAGAAATCACAATTCAAATCATCACTGAAACAGATTCTAATTCTTACTGACTAGGATTTGAAATTGCACCAGATTTTGATTTGTACGATGACATATATATATATATCACTATCAGGCAGCCATTGACAAGTGACTGTTCAGGCATGGAAAAATGCCATTACTCGACACCCAGTATAGCTTCACTCTCAGGCAACAAATATTTACTTTTCGAGATGCCCATCAGCATGTAACATGCCAGTGGTGTGTACATGTTTCAGGAGGCAGTGGGCCTGGGTGTTTTAGTCTAAAGGGTATTTGAACAACTCCAGTTGAATTTATGTCATTCTGATTGATTCCTGAGTTCTTCTGCCTGTATGTAAATTTGTTGAATCCTTGATCTGGATTAGAACAGCTTAATGGATTAGCATGAAATGGTGTACACCGTGTCCGTTCTCACTTTTTACCAGTCTAAAATATATGGTCAGCATCATTTTAAATGATCACAACTCAATATTATAAACACTGTCACACACACACACACAAACCTCTTCATCAACCATTCATTAAGGCTTCAGCTGAACTGTATGTAAGCATGTCAGACTGCACAACATAATAATGTGACACACATTTTCCTTATCTTGTGCATTGAGCATTTAACCGCTTATGTTTTCAGTCATCATGTTCTCCTGATTTCAAAAACATCCTGTTGATTTCCTCTGCAGTGAGTCATAGTCCTATACACCTAAGCTTTTGAATTTTGGGCTGAATTTTGGGCTTAAATTTTGTCACGACAAAACATGTCTTTTGTTGTGACAAAAGTATGCTTGTCGCGACAAAACTTTTGTCACAAGTGTGTCGTGACAAAAGTTTTGTCACGAGAAGCATACTTTAGTCACGACACGTGTTTGTTGCGACAAAAGTATGCTTGTCACGACAAAATTATGTTTGTCGCAACAACAAAATAATTTTGTTATGACAAATGTTTTGTCGTGACAAGCACACTTTTGTCACAACAAAAGACACGTTTTGTCATGACAAACACGAGTTTGTCGTGATAAAACTTGTGTCGCGACAAAAATGATACTTGTGGCAGCTCCCGCCAATGATACACTGTATGGTGATAAACCATGCCTAACAGTAAGAGCTGGGTGACCAGAACAGGCGACTGAGTGAGATTCATTTTTGTTTTTTTGTTTTTGTTTTTTGTTTTTAATGTCACATACCCAGCTCACCAAGATTAACCATGAGAGCTCATGGGCCACTGACCTGATGAGTTGCTGAGCAAGAGTCTGACACCATAAACCCCACTCACCTTGCTGAGCAAGAGTCTGACATCATAAACCCCACTCACCTAGACTGTGGGTGAGGCTGGGCGAGTCTAACTGAGGATGGCCAGAATCAGTCACTAAGCTGCTCCCGCCTAATGTCATAAACCTCAGGCCATTCACCAAGACTGTGAGACTGAGCGGCATTGACAGCCCGTCATAAACCCCATTCACTACCTGAGAGTCAGAGTCTTTGGATGACCAGACTAGGTCACTAAACCCCACCACTGAGGGCCATCTGCTGAAAGCCCATGATAAATGTGCCCAGACTGAGTCCTGAGAATGTGTTATAAACCCTGTTCCCACGCCATCCTGTCCCTAACAGGGATATGATTCAGCTCCAAGTTTCCGCTTACCACAGGTGACACCCTTTTGTCATTTCTAGACAGGAAGTTACTATACACCAAAAGCAAAGATGGGAGGAAGAAGAATGACAGAACGGAAGTGGCACGGTTCACTCAGATTACAGACATAAACCTCTGTGGTACCTGTGGTAAAAGTGGAATGTGCTGCTACCACATACATATATATATATATATATATATATATATATATATATATATATATATATATATAATACATTGTATACATGATACTCCTCTCTCTCTCTCTCTTTATTCTTAAAACTGGAGGAAGAAGAAAAAAATCTTTCCTTTTTCCCTTTTTCTGGTACATACATACATTGTATATATGATACTTCTCTCTCTGAGTCTCTCTCTCTCTCTTCTCTCTCTCTCTCTCTCTCTCTCTCTCTCTCTATTTTTACTTTTAAAGAGAGGGGGAAATCAATCAAAAGCTTGCTCTGGGCATTTCTTCTGATAGATCTACAACTGGCACTACACTATACAGCATGTCTGCGCAGTTAACTTTAGAATCCACTTCTGAGGAGAGATGCCCACCGGGTCAAATGTATGCACACACAGGTCCCTCTGGATCTGGAGTGGGGAGGGGCAAAGACACACTTTCAATTAGATATATATATGTAACAGGTGATCAAATGTCATGAAATGATGTATGTAGAATGTAAAACATTCAGACATCATGCCACTGAATCCTGAAGATTTTTTTTTTTTTGTTGCAAATTTTCATTTATAATGTGTGCTCAGCATTGACCATTCAAACAATGTGTCGTGACAGAAAACAGCTGGGGTTACTAAATCAGGTCAGGATCTTGGTTTCTTTCTTTCACAGTTCTTTGCAGACACCATCTCCCATGAAATCAGTCTTGAGTCACAGTTTGGGTATTTTAATATGTGTACAATTTTGAAAACTGCAGCCCCTGCTGATTATTCTGGTATTTAATTTTTAATTATTTAAATGAAGACTGTCATCAAATAACTGCTAAAGTTGTGGCTAATTTAAGTTGCTAAGTGTTATGGCAGCCATTTTTGGAAAACCGCCCTGAAAGATTTTATGTAACTTTGCATGTTTTTCCTTAGCAACAGAGCTTTATAGTTGGCCGACTTTCTAAATGTTTTCATGGTAATAAATTGGACAAAGGTGTACAACATTCCAGGGTTCTGTAGGGGTACAGATACATTTTATTTGGCCAAACTGTCAGTAATTTTGCATAAAATGATAGTCCTTTCCTCCAAGGTAGGAGCACTCAATTTTTTAATCCAGGTCTTAACAATTTAATGCCATCTCTAAAGCAAAAGACAACTAGTTGATAATCTAAGGTGTAATTCTGCAGCAACAGAAGAAAAAATCAACAACAAAAAGAAGAAGAAAAATCAACCAGACTGACCCCCCAGTTACTATTTCTGTCCCTAGAGCTGATCGACAGCTGTTTTGTGGAAGATGGGCACAACTAATCCATGATGTGAGCTAGAAACCTGTAGCCCTAAAAGTAAAATGTATTCAGCCAAACAAACAGGAAAAGCAGAATGTTCTGTATGAAGAAGTGTTTTGCATCGTAAGAATACCTGCAGCACAATCTGTGCGAGTGCTCCTTTGTTGGCCCTGAAATTTATGCAGACAAACAGGAAAAGCAGAATTTACTGTACATATAAAGAAGCAGGGGTCGTGCTGCCTTTCAGAGATTTGTGTCAACTGACACCAAACATTATGCATTTTGCATCAGTGATATGAATAATGTGTACAACATAACCTAGAATTAGCACAAAAACTTGCAAAGCCAAAATGACAGAGCTCACAAAAGAGAGCAGATGAAAATAGTAAAAAGAAAGTCTATCCGTGCACAAAAAAGTGAAAACGTTCAGTAAATTTGCCGCTCACAAAGAATTTCAACAGACCGGAACATCATACGCAGCATCATTTTCCAAAGATGAACTCCAGCAGACGATGTCGGCAAACCCAGTTCTCATCTACCGCGGAATTTGGTAACGGGATGAAGCTGAAATGAAGGCTGCCACCATTTTCTCTGATTTGTATTCAGTGTGAACGCGCGATTTGTTTTCAGTTTCGTAGTCTTCTGCATTTGAGTAAATTCTGATACACGCTGACAGACTAGGCATATTGGGTTGTTCCAAATTCCATGTCTGGGACTGTGTCCTCTGTCGATTGACCGGAAACGATCACTGATCAGATTAGCAAGATACGAGATTCCTGGCCAGACTGATTCTTCTTCCAGATAATATGGGTTTGTTAGGATTCGGTTCAAATAAATCATTGTCGTTCCTTGGAAAAGTATGCAATTTTATTCCAGGACAGACAGGGCGCTACCGACTACAAGGCACATAAATCAGATGGGGGGACAGGGGGATATCGCCTTACAGACCAAAACTGATGGCAGCTTGCACTTTAATTCATTGTCCAGATTCCGCCCTTCACTGACTGGACTTTGTAATGCATGCCGGGGAGGAGTGTGTAGCCATGGCTGAGATGACATGGAGTTTGCTAGTAGATCTAGTGTTGACTGACGCAGTAGCCACCAGTGAGCCATAACTTGTTCAACTGGTGTTCAGTTATTTTGCACACGGTGATGCAGGCTAAAATGTGTATGGCACCCAAAAATGCAATATTTATGCAACATTTGACAATGAACGCAACCCCTGAAAAAATGTTACCCATAATAAGAATACCTGCAGTAAAATCTACACAAGTGCTCCTTTGCCGGCCCTGAAATTTCTTCTGACAAACAAACAGGAAAAGTAGAATTTACTGTATGAAGAAGCGTTACCCACAGTAAGAATACCTGCAGCAAAATCAGCGCAGGTGCTCCTTTGTTGGCCCTGAAATTTATTCAGCCAAACAAACAGGAAAAGCAAAATTTACTGTATGAAGAAGTGTTATACATACTAATAAGAATATCTGCAGCAAAATCTATGCAAGTGCTCCTTTGTCGGCAGCTTACAGACAAGGAGAAACCCCCAGACACAGCAACAGCTTACCAAGAAGCGCCTGGAACAGACGACTCTTAAAGATGCGGATGACCCTCTCAATGGCCGTTTTGAGTGGTCGGTCCTGGGGCTTGGTCAGCCGTGTGTGATAGTCCTCCAGCAGCTCAAGTGCCCGGTGGGCATCTGAAAAGGAGTGAATGAGGGAAAATGTTCAAGTCACAACATCATCACAATTACCACTGCAGCTTTAAGTCCAGTTTCCCCAAAGTCTCTGAGACCCCCCCCCCCCCCCCCCCCCCCCCCCCCCCAAAGCAGACTTCATCTAATTCAAAACCAATTGTTACAAATCAGTTACTGAGTATTCACTAACAAAAACAATAAATGAAGAAAGAAAAAAAGATTGCAACAGCCCTGAAAGTGGCAAGTATTCTGGTCATCAATGCAACTATAAATTCACCTGGCGCCTAAAATATAAATGCTGGTCACCTGCGGTGGGTGTGTTATCGGGTGCTTTTTGCTGTTGTTTATGAAATTTATTTTGTGAGTGTTTCATGTCTTTTGTGCAAGTGTTTCTAACCACACCTGTGCACTGGACTGTGATAATCTCATCCGACATTTTGATACGCAGACTTTGATCTACAAAAGAGGTGACCAATACTTCCAAAGAAGTACTGGGGACACAAATAAGCAGGAATTTGTTGTTGTTGTCTTTTTAACGCAAAATAAATCCCTCCGACACAATTACTCAAACCCCATGCATTTACTATTACTAAAATACTATACACACAAAAATCCAGATCTGTATGACAGAATGTGTTTTAATATTTATTAAAGCTGCCTCTCTCTCTCGTTCAGTCTCTGACATCAAAGTGCAAAGTTGACTGTCAAAACATATCAACTTTGGCAGCTGCCATGCCAGGGTGGACAACCCAGAACAAGGGCAGTGGTAGTTCATTGCCCTTGTCCAGTTTCCAGCTTGATTACTAGTTTCCCACCATTCATTTGCAATTGTGCATGTGAGACCAACCACATTTTCGCAGCTCAGCATCATGTCATGAAAGACAACACAGAAAACGCTGACCTGTTGTTGTTTTTCATAGTTGTGATAACAGTTCTGACAAGTTCCTTCCACTAGCTCTGACACTGACAGTCTGGGGTGGTCAAAATTAAACTGCCTACACAAGAAAAGAAGAAAAAACAGGACCAAAAAAAAAAACAGCCAGGAATCTGCCAGTACCACACTACCAGCAAAGCCAGGCCCACATCTAACCAAACACTGGTAAAAAATGTTGATTGCCATGGAGGGTCCAAGCTTGCTGAAACCGAAAGTAGTGTTATTATCCACAGGGCTCCCCATTTTTTATGACTCCAGAGGGTAGACTCACCCCTGTATTGCAATTCAAAATCACCCACATAAAAAAATCTAAAGGGTACTCTTTCTTTGGTCTTGTTTTTAAATTTAGGAAGCTTGTATGTCAGGGTTCCTTCCCTTTTATTGTGCAAGTACTTTTAACATGCATGAGAGCACCATTTTGGAATTGAACAGATTGTACACATGTAAACATTTGTAGACATTGGTTCAGAATGACAATGCATGTGACCTTGATGTTTGTTTGACAATGTTTTGCAGTCAGTATTAACTGTGTGCACTGGATTGTCTCGGTGAAAAATCGGTGAATGTTGTCACATGCTAGATCGATTTTTAAGGGGTATTTTTATGCCTTGCTATTGATTTTAAAGAGTAAATTTCACACACAGAATTAAGGTCTATAAGGTGAATTTGAGGTCCTAGTGCATGAGTATGCACAGATATTTTATTTTATTTGGGAGCCCTGATCCATCAGGTTTGCACACAACTGAGCAGTAGGCACAAGAAGCAAACATTCAACTGGGAAAGTGCAGGATTGTTCTTAAACAAAATCGCCGTTTGTCACGTCAGTGTGTGTAGCAACATGTTTAGCTGTGCATTTTTTTCAAGACGATGCGTTTGCTGTCTCACAAGTTCTAAAAAGTGTTCATTGGTGTTTCTCCAAAACTGGAAAAAGGGATTCTCCTGACAGTTTTATGAGAAACTGGGCATTACAAAATGCTTGATTTGTTCAAAGCAAAAGGTATTGGTGGCAGCCAAAAAGTTGGATTTTGGAACTAGGTCAAAGATATAAAAACACAACAAAATGCAGTCTGTGCGCAGCAAAAGTAAAAAAATAAAATAAAATAAAAGCATTTCCAGCTTAGAGTCAGGGATAAAGCATTGTGGGACAACAGAGAATGATAAGCAGTTTCTCTCAGTCTCTGTCCCTCTGATGCCAGGGTGCAAAGTCAGTGCCAGGCCAGGGTTGGTGACAATGAACAATGTCAGTAATAGTTCACTGCTTACATCAGTTTCCAGCCACGTTATTAGTTTCTCTCCCATGCATTTGCATGCAGGACCAACCACATTTTGCAGCTCAGCATCATGTCACAAAAGACAATGAAAAAGAAACAAATCTTGTGTGTGTGTGTGTGAGTGTGCGTGTGCATGCATATTTGTGTTGTATGCATTGAATTTTGAGAATATGTGCATTTAAAGAATGTGTAAGCACTTAGGGCATGTGCAGGTTAGGCGCTCTAAGTATCCATTATTATTATTATTATTTATAGCCATGATGATGCTGATAATTCTGAACCAGTTCCCTCCCAACTAGCTCTGAGACAGTTTACATTAGGCCAGCTACTCTAGAAGGCAAACCAGTGAGGAATCTGGCAGTACCTGTGAGTGTGAAAAGCTGAGATCTAACCAGGCACCAGTAAAAAATGTTGATTGCCATACCGCATCCCAAGCCTGAGAATGCCAAAAGTAGTGCTGTTATTTGTACAATTCTGCAGGAGGCGCATGAGGCAGAATTTCAACTACACAAATGCAGGATTTTTTTGTTTTTAAATCAGTCAGTGTGCACAGCATTGGTTATACACATTTTTTTGTTTTAAAGACAATGCGTTTGCTGTGAGCAAGTTCTAAAAAAATATTTGTAACCCCTGTTGTGTGATTCATGATTGTGTCAATGTGTGACAGTGTGCGCCTTGGCTTAATATGATTTCTAGCATGGCCAAAAATGTTAGGGTCTGGTAACCGCTTTCACTTGTTTTTGTTGTTGTTTGTTTTTGCTAATTTTAGCTATCACTAACTGACTAAGCATGGTAGCCAAAAAGGCCAGTACTTAAGCAAAATACTGGACTTTTACTGTGTAGTTTCAGGGCTGTTCCAAACTCAGCTTCTTCTTTTTTCTCTTTTTTTAATCCATCAGGAAAAAGCAAACTTAATGAAACCACAAGTAAAAAATATGTTTCACTGTTTTGTTTTCATTGCTTCATCAGTTCATAGGCTGGAGGCACAGGGCATAACATTTCATGCTTTCAAAAATTAAAGAGAACTAGGGAAACATGAGACTGAACTTGAAGGAACTGGGAATGGCTCAAGACAGAATTCTACATTGACAGTATCCAACAAAGCATACATTTGGTTACACTGTATACATTCTAACCTGCCCTCACAGGCTTAAGTCCGTAACACTACAAACTGGAGGAACTGGGAATGGCCCAAGACAGAATTCTACAGTGACAGTATCCAAGAAGGCATACATTTGGTTACATTGTATACATTCTAACCTGTTGTCGCATGCTTAAGTCCTTAACACTGCAAATTGGAAGTTTTTGATAGCCCTGGGTCCTTGGCAGATGGGAATTTAATTTCTGCATCAGTGTCCCAGTGACAGTGGCACTGTCCTGCATGAGACCTACAAGTGTATGTCTTTATTCACTGTACATAATAATGTTAAACACACAGGTATGTTGCTGTATGGTGATAACACACACCAAAGTCCTCAGTTTCAGCATGCTAAATTAGCTCTGCTATTGATTCTGTACCCTGCTCGACAGTTAGCTGACTCAGAGACCCCCCTAGGCTCTACATGTGTGTCATTCCACTTCCAGTCACAACTTTACTGCCACAGAATAGTTACACTTCAAGTATTAATACACAACACATGTTCCTCTTCTTCCATTAGGGGTTCTTAGCCAAATCATCATTCTGATTATTGTGCTGCCAGTACTTGTAACAATGTAAGTTCTAATTACTATTAGTTGTGCATTACCTGTGTGTTCCCATGACCTGTGCCATCTGCTTTTACGCCTTTTCTTATCAAAAGGTGGAAATGGGATGTCCAATGACATTAATGTGTGCTGTGCGCATGAAGGAAAGACTACACTTACAATACAAGAACATACTATACAGTACTTAACATTAATAACTAACATAGTAACAATTCTGCACAGGTGTTGACTCAGGGATCAGAAAAACTACTTTTAAATAATGATCCTTGAACATCTTGTCCCATACTTCGACCCCGCCATAGATAAATCACATTACAGCCATGTTCATTAAAAACATACAAATTATATTTACAGCTTTACAAACTTGCAGTAACAAAAACAAATTTTATGGAACAACATATCAACATTTACAGACCATGCACAATGGTCAATAACTAAACTAACATTTCCCTGTATGATTACTATTAGTATTGGAAGACTTTCAGGAGTCTGTTTGGATCTGATGCACACAACCCGAAAGGCCTACAGGTCCTAGAGATTGTCCCTAAAACCTACTTACCTACCTAGACATTTTAAGCAAGGCATCGTCAATGTCAACAATGTTACTGTCACTGAGATCGTGGATTATTGTGGTATGCATAAAACACACGAAATTGTTGCTGTATCAATAAAAAGTAAGGAACTCACTGTTTAGAATTAACCTGACAAACTAGGTATACAACACAATATTGTTCGTCATTCGTGCAGACACTTTCGTCCAACTAACGCGTACACGAGTGATGTCGCTAACCTCAATAACAGTGTGGTATAGCGTCGTCTGCAATCAACGCGGACGGTATTTGAAAAAATACTTTTTATGCAAAAGCGGGCGAATCATAATATATTTTAATGCATGAAATATAGCCCGACAGTAAGCAGTATTACCCAAAGAAACTGCGTAGCATTCAGTCTGACTTTATTTGAAACAATCCAAACATTACCTTGTTTTCGGACCGGCATCTTGTCACAGGCTGCGTCAGTGGTTGCTCTCGTCTCGACCACAGCAAAATTTCACGCCAACTTACTGCAAAAGCACGCACTTGACCAGTAAACCAACAAACGCCAAAGGTAAAGCAAAGGATATCATACACAGAAATCAATTAGCGAAAATCGTTCAAATGTTCCAAGAGCAGACGAACTTGCAGCGAGTGACCAAAACAACGACTCGAGCACGGAAGCAGGAAATGCATCAGAAAATGGCGACAAATGCATCGAATCACGTGATCTGGGAGTGAGGATTACCGGTTGCAACCACTTGTTTCAGAGTATTATTACACCTTTGAATACCGTTTGTCGCTCTTATTTCAACAAACGTAAATCTGGAAAGATTTCTTTGAGTTAAAAGGTGTTTGCAACAATTTATTTCATGACGGAACGGGGAGTTCTAAATTTTAAGAAACCTCCCGCTCTCCGACGTTTCCGCGTTACTGCGTGTTGTCACAGCCATAATTTACTTCGCTCAAACTTATGTAGTTTCGATAACAGCATCTGGTAAACATCGGCTGCGTGATCTTAGAGACTTTGGGTATGATTAAAGGACAGTTTCACACTGCGCATAAATATCGATCGCATTGTTTTGAAATGACAAACGCGTGTCATCTAACCTCAATTATTGACCCACTTTACGCGCGGACGCAGTTTTTGCGCATGACCGGAACTTTCAGATAACCTTGGCAGACACATGGCAGAAGAAGCTCTGTATTCGACATGAGGATGATGACAGCAAATTATTAGAGTACCAAGGTGAAGAATGCTTCAGTAAAGATTTACAGCAGTTGTTGAATCGTTTTTTTCCAAAACGCTTGGTAAGTAACCGATTTCAATTCGATGTGAGTAAACATTGTTACAGACGTGAAGCAAAATTGATATGTCATTTATTCATTAGCGATTAGGTTTCAAAATGAAAGTACACAATTACCACAGGGGTCCCCATTTTTCACATTCTAGGGGATGGACTCACCCCTGTCTTGCAAGTTAAAAGGGTATTATCAACCTCTTAACAAATTTTAAAGGGTTTCATTTCTCCAACTTTGGAATCCGGAAGATCGTGCACAGGTAATCACAAAGGCTCCAAATTGGGAGTAAGGCGCAGGCTGTGCACAGAAATCTCAACTTTTTAGGCCAGAACGAATTTTGGCATAATATATATGAAGTCAGTGCTGCTCTGATGGTGCAGCATCTCAGTTATTACAAAAAGAGCCAAACTATTGTGGTCTATCAGTATCAATTAGTATCACAATGTCAGAAGATGCATGAAAAATGAGTAGTAGGTTAGTATTATAGTAACTTAGTAATATATATATATATATATATATATATATATATATATATATATATATATATATAATAAGTAAGAATGAAATTGTCACAATGTAACTTGTTGGTACTGTAAGGGTTCATGCTGACCAGTAATTTTCGGTATTTTATCAGTTAATATTATAAGCATTATATACTAGAAACAAAATCAGCAAGTAGTCATAAGTCAATGTACCAGTTGTGATTTTGTTTGACCAGTTATAAAAATAAAATAAAATATTTATTTATTTTTAAAGGGAGAAAGTTTTAAAAATAAAATACAACACAGTGAGAGAGTGTGCATGTGTTTGTGTGCATGTTCTAGATGGAGAATTGAGCTGGGTGTTTGCTAGTACAGTTCTAGAAGTAGAAGTAGCATGGATGGCATGCATCAAACTCCAAGCACTGGTTTACGACATCTTTCCTTCAACCACTGCCGTATTTAGTTATGCCATAGGTACCTGAAAACTGTCAGCTTACAAGCAGTTTTTTGCTGGTGCTCAAACAGTAGTAAGTTTGTTACAAACAACTCAGATTATATCAGACGTTTGTTTTATAACTGACCATGTTGCTTACGACAGCTCAAATCAAACCAAAATCGTTTGAATCGAGACGGAACTCTTTTTTTACTCGGAGTGGATGTGCCTCATGTTTATGTGCGTGCTTGGGCGCTAGGTTGCTTCTGCAGTCTTATTAGTACCCAAACCTTTCGGAGGGCGCTGACCACGTCGGTGGACAGCTGCATGGAGATAAAGAGTGCCCCTTCAGTGGCGTAACTAAATCTGGCAGAGAAAGCAATGCTCAGAGTGTGGGCATGCATCTGACTGGTTACAGTGATTATCTGACCCGTTTCTGTGAACTACTTTTGCCTTGATGTTACACAGGTTTGTAAACTGGCTAGTGTGATCATGGATTGTTGTAAGTTTTATAAGTTCTCTAACCCTAAGATTAGCTATTGCATAAGAGGTAAACCCAGTATATTTGATTTTTGTCCAAAATACAGCATCAGAAAGACACTTTTTAGACAGAGACATAACAAGAAATTAGAACAATAAAAAAAAAATTAAAAAAATCTTTCTTTCACTAGTTTCAGAGAACAAAAATGGACAAACTGGTCCGAGCTGACCAAGAACCCTTTGGTCAACATGAGGGTCGCATGGTGAGACTGCGAAGGGGTGAGGAAAAACCGCCCAATGCCCGCATCTTGACTCCTGAGGAAGTACTCAGGATGCAACAGAAGACTATTATGGAATGGAAACCTCGCTATGAGATGTGAGTCTGTTTGTATAATTTATAAATTATATTATTATTAATGTATGTGATGTGGTTTCTTCTCCAAGTGGAAGCAGCTCCTCTGAGATGTCAGTCTACTCTGTACAGACTAACTGAGGTCTGTTAGTGTTATGGATATATTGATGGGTGTTGCCTTTAATTTTGATCGCTTTTATAAATAGAAATTATATACAGTCATTTGCAAAAGTTTAAGATCAGACATGATTTTTTGATTTTTTTTAATTGACAAAACTGTGATTTTTAATTTTATGGGGCCTTCATTAGTTCATACCAAATTATATAAGTTTATTTCACCAAAAACTTAATACAATTACAACACAATTTGAAAAGTGATGATGTAGATCTGTGATCTGAAAGTTTTGTTTCTGTTTGTTTTTGTAAAAAAATTTTTTTTATCTCACATGCTCACTAAAACATCCTCTTTCTTTCCTTCTATTCTTCTTCAAGTTCAACCCGAATTGGATGATGCAATAAAAACACAAAATTAAATAATCTGATGTCATGGCATAAAAAGGCTTGAAAATCATGTCTGGTCTTAAACTTTTGCAAATGATTGTATATAAAAATTATATCAATGTAAATGATGCAGTTTCTTCTCCAAGCGGAAGCTTCTGAGATGTCAGTCGACTCTGTATGGCGGTCTCCATCTTCTCTGCTCTCAAGCAGAAGCAGACTAACTGCACTCATGGTGCTTGTGATTTTAAAATGTGTCCTTTTAATAGTTTTTATTGCATAATGTGTTTTTAATTGAATATCCACTAAAGTGGTGTGCTGACATGGCTATTTCGTTTTACTTGGTTGGTGCCACGTCAAACTACTGCCATCTTAGCACATGGTCTGTGTACATCATTGTGTGTGTGTGTGTATATATATATATATATATATTATAATTACATAAAAACAAGTCTCTGAGTTTCAGCTGGCACATATGTATGTTATATAAAAACAATCTCTGTGTTTCAGCTGGCACATATATATATATATATATATATATATATATATATATATATATATATATATGTCTTTGTGTTTCAGCTGGTGCATATGTATATTATATAAAAACAATGTCTGTATTTCAGCTGGCACATATGTATATTAATAATTATTATATAAAAACATGTCTCTGTGTTTCAGGTGGCGCATATATATGTATATTATATAAAAACGTGTCTCTTTGTTTTAGGTGGCACATATGTATATTATATAAAAACGTGTCTGTGTTTCAGGTGGCACATATGTATGCTATGTAAAAACACATTCCTGTGTTTAAGGTAGCACATATGTATATTATTATATAAAAATATATGTCTGTGTTATAGGTGGCACATATGTATATTATATAAAAACATGTCTCTGTGTATATATGTATATTATATAAAAACGTGTCTCTGTGTTTCAGGTGGCCCTTTTCCTACGGCATTGGCATCTTAGGGGGTGCTTCAGCATTGACAGGCATCTATATCAACAACTTCTGTCGAAGCCAACTTGGTCTGATGCGTATCGCTCGCTTGTCCACCTATTTCCCGACTGTGGCTCTGCCCGTCGTCATCTCCACCCTTTTCCACAACATACTGGTCACGAACAAGATCCTTGTGGGCGAGTTCCCCTGCACTGTTTGTGCCGCCACGAGGTCTGGGACCATCCAGAGCCTGGCTGGGGCCTTGTATCCCATAGTTCTGGGCCCGTTGTTGTGCATAGCGAACGCCAGGAAGTACAACACCTACTACATTCCGGGCATTCGAGACGCAGCTGAGGTCTTGCCGTTCCTGCGGCGAATAATGCCTGGGCCTAGCGTCTTGCTCGGTCTTATTCTTGCAAACTTTGCAGTAGGCATGGCCATCAGCGAAAGGGAGACGCTGCTGTTTGCCAAATTCCTGAACCCTACCACCGCGACCTTGGAGACAGAAGAGGAGGCGCCTTTCCAGTGACTGTTGGCGTAATCATAATTTTGTCATACACTGTTATAATTCAAGATATGTAAGCAGTGTAACAACCAAATCGCGCTGTGAGTACACCATTTCAGTGGATTAAAAAATGTGCTATAGAAGGTTACATTCACTCATTCAGAATGACATGCAACAAGAGCACAGTGGGTCTGCTCCAGAGCAGTGAATAGTGCTGTGTATTTATAAGCAACAAGAAATGTGATCGCAACTCTCAAGCTGTTTGTCTATGTTTGAGGATTTGTCATGTGTGATGTGTAACAGCAGGTTATTATGTGAAGATATGTTATGTACGCGGTGTGTGACAGCAATTGAAATCTTATTATGTAAGATAAAAAGGTTGTCATGTATAAAAGGCAATGTTTTTTTGTTTTATTTTAAAGCTCTTTATGTTTGGATAGTCACACAGTGTGTTATATACATGCTAAATTTTCTAGATTATAAAGGTGTTTATGTAATGATATGATGTATGCTGGTATGTGACAGCAGTTTAAAAACTGTTTTTATGGGAGTTTGTCATATTGCATGAGGTGTGATGACTTATCAAAACATGTTTATGTAGGAATGGCCATGTAGTCCCGAATCTTATAAAATAAATGCCTGTTAGTATTATTAAGAAGTTTGGAAATTGTGAGTGCCATGGATCAGCCTCATTTATGTAACAGCAGTTTATGTGCTGCTAACATGAGTAACATAATAACAATTAATGAATTATAAAGGAGATTTGTGCAGCACATGATCTACCATGAGCACAACGGTCTTCACAAACTACATGTAATGATCTTATGATGTATACATGTACAAAAGCAAATAATGTAACAAATAAACAAACAAATGAAACAACAACAAAAAACAGAAGGAAAACATGAAAATCAACACTCAGTAGTATTACATCATGAATTATAGCAAGAATGCATAATTATATACCATCTATACACGTATTTCATACACACAACACGTGCACATACACAGAGGTCGGAACCAGCCATGCCATCTGGTGATTGTCTTGGTGAGCCAGTTTGGTCCAGCAGTAAGGCGCACGCACACACACACCACACACACACACTTTTAACTGACAACCAGTAATGGCAAAGTACAGATAAACTGTAACAAATGTGGATGCCAAAGCAAGTTGTAAAAATGTTATCTATAAAACTGAATGGTTAGATGTATTCTCTTTCAACATTCAGATATATGCTTATAATCTTCCTGTGACAAATATTATGAGAGCTAATAAACTGGTAGCATAGATTGCTATATGTTATGTAATATATGATATTTTTTGGAACTTCACTGAATGGGTTGATTAGAAGTTGAATGAAGATCCTTAGAATTTGTCATAAGTTGTACTTCATTGAGATTCAAGCTGTGTGGTTTGATTAGGCTGCTTGGAGTTAACTGCATGGTAAACACCATTTTCAGCAGCTGCTCTTTGAGTTTTAAAATATGCTGTGATGTGGTTAATTTTCAGCCACATATTTAATTTCTCTGATGAGATAATCAAGTAATCTTGAATCTTTCATTTTTAAATTGTGGTCCATTTTGCTCTTTGGAGATCAGCTTGCGTGAGATGCAAATTAAATGAAATAGCTGTGGAATGGGCAGTCAGTCAAAAGAAATTGCCTACCTTGAATTGTAAACCTCTGTGAATGTAGTTGAATTCTGGCCTGCGCACACACAAACAGACAGACAGACAGACACACCCTGCTCACACATACACACAGAATTTATTTATGTTAAGGGGGAGTGTCTGTGTGGAGCGCGGTCGAGCCTTCACTCTTAGACCATTTTGCTTTACGTCCACAGAAGCGAGGATACTTATTAGGGACGGGGACGAAAGAGTGAAGGCTCGACCGCGGATACCACCCGAAAAAGAATGGAGAGACCGTGGACCACCGCCAGAACAATGGAAGTGTTAAGGCGGTGTTCCCTCGCCATTGCCCAGTGACTAGTGCACTGCGCAATTGCTGTTTCAACTGCCGTGCTTGGGCAGAGTCACAAAGACAACGTCTGTTGCACCGCTGTTGAGGAACAACCTGAAGCGAAAGAAGTCCAACTTTCGCAGCCCAGCTCCACCTCCCTGCTCTTGATCTCACCTGGAACCCTGTAATGACACACAGGTGTGTGTGTGTGTGTGTGCCTTCACTCTTTCTTCCCCTCCCCTATTAGCAGGCCTATTAGGGAAGGGGAAAGGGGGGGAAAGAGTGAAGACTCGAGACAGGCGCCAACCCGGAAGACCAAGGCTGCCGTGGACCGCCGCCAGAACGACAAAATGTTAAGGTAGTGTCCGCCCGGCATTGCGCAGCAACTACCGTACTACGCAATTGCTGTCCCAAATGCTATGCGGAACAGAGTCACAAAGACAATGTCCGTAGCTCCGCCGTTGGGAAACAACCGAAGCAAAAGAAGTCCAACTCTCAAGCCCAGCTCCACCTCCCTGCTCATGATTTCTTCTGGGCTAATTTGAGGATCCAGCACCACCTCCCTCTTGATCTCGCCTGAACCTGCAAAAGTGTCTAACTTCTTCTTGAGAGTCCAGCTCACCTCCATCCTCTTGATCTCGCCTGGACTCTGTGTTGAGCGAAGTTGGCGTTGAAGTGTTGCTTTATGTCCACAGAAACCGTAGGCTTATTAGGGACGGGAGCCCAGGACGTCCACCTCGACTTTCACACAGCTCCTTAACTCTGAGTTGAGCAAATTCTTCCTTCAGGTGATGCTTAATGTCCTCGGATGTCAGTTGACATATCAGGGACAACCTGAGACCAATGCGTTAGCATGGTTCAATATTGCTTTACGTCCACGGAAACCTTAAAGGACAAGTCCAAGGTTGGGGGTGATTTTTGACACGATTTCCGTTAAAGTCCGCTGAGAACAATGATGTAGGTGAAATTGTGATCTGAGGGTTATAAATGTACGAAAACAGTCATTTTCTGTCGTACCGAAAGCGTCGCCATGACGCTGAAAATCATGCGCACTACGTCATTCTGGGGAGTCGCTGCAAAATGGCTAGTACTACTACTAGTAGTAGCCACAGGGTAACCGAATTGGAAAAAAATCCAGTTCGAATCTCCAAGGATGAAGCTCCGACGCCATTGTCAATTTGGGGTCTTTGTTTATTTCCTCCTTGTTATTTCATCTTTCTCGAACCTTGTTAGGTGCGTGCGTTTTCAGTCTTTTTCGGGTTCTGTTACTTTAGCTTCACAACAGCTAGACCATATGAGGGAGCTGCCTTTTATTGGGTGTTTTATTTTTTTTTCCCCAATTTATCCTTGTTTGTTTCATCATATGTAAAATGAAAAGTTTTGTGTTCTAGTTCAATAGACGCGATTTCGTGGCCTCCCTGGGTTAGGGTTTGGAGTTGGGCTAGTTACCGGTTCTTGCCATTCACTGTTTTTTCCTCTAGGCTTGCCCTTTTGTTTCTCGAGTTATATCGTTCATTTACGATGTACGAGTGAGGGGGGTAGTCCCGATGTTTAACGAGACCTCATTCTTTCTTTGTGGGGGTATTCGTGAGCATCTGTTGCCCTGCCGTTTTGTCACTGCTAAGTGGGTTGTATCGTGTACACGGATTATGTGTATCCAGCCTTTGTCCCGTTGCTCGCTGACATTACTTGCTTCCTTTTTCTTTTCAGAAAGTGTTATTTTTTGTTTCTCCTTTTACCTTCTTTTCACCATGCGTTTCTTTTTTTTTTTCTTTTATCTTTGTTTTATTTGCCATTTCGTACCCGCTTGTTAGCTTGCCTGATTAGGGCAGCCATTTTGTATTTCTCTTGTCGTCTGCATTTGTTTACATCCCGATGCTTTGTCATCGGTAGTCCTGATTAGCGTTGCTTTATCAGTCTGCAGCCTTTGTTTTTCTAGATGGAGCCTTAATGAGGGTTAGTTTAGAGTTAGTTAGGGAAAATTTGGCTTTCCATCTGTTTGTCGTTGGCACAGTTATTTTTGCTCTGTGCTCTTATGACTAGTCGTCCACTCCTCTGCTGCAGACAGTAGTCTATTGGACTTGTGATTTGGTCGGTTTTTGTTTGTTTCTTTTTGGGGTTTTTTTTCCACCTTATGCTTTCAGGTAGGCAACCGTTTGGGTTTTGAGGTGGTTTCAGCTGTTTTGTTTCTTTCATTTGGTGTCAGCTGTTTGCTTGACTGATTAGGGAAGCCTTTTTTTCGTTTACCACCAGCATTTGTGGTTTGCTCTTCTTTTTTTTCCGCAGGCATTTGTTGTCTGTTCTTTCTTTCTTTGCACCGGCATTTGTGTACGGTCTCTTTCTTTCATGGCCTTTTCTGCCGTAGGCATTCGTGTTAGACTTTTTGCTTTGCCTTGTTACGCTTGTTTCGGGGTATCGGGTTTCCCCAAATTTTTGGTATCATGCTGTGCGCTTGCTGCTCGTCAGCTTCATCCTTAGAGATTCGAAATGATTTTTTTGGGAAGTCGGTTACCCTGTGGACAGCCCTACAAATACCGCTTTGAAGCAACCCCATTTGGTATTCCCCCATAAAGTTTCCCAAATCGCACTCAGCGAAGTGCTCACTACACAAATGGCGTGACTGAGGCGCAGCATAAAAGTCAGCTCGTTGAATTGTACAAATTTGACCCATTTTCGCCTCACAGCGGGGCGATTCCGCGGGAACTCGTGCATAGTTATGTTTGGGTTCTTGTGAGTTGTTACAGTTTGCTGCAACATAGTAGGCCGGCATGTAGAGCTTTTTGTCGACCACACGCATACACATTCAACGAACAATCTAAGATGGAAACCGCACTGATTCCCCAGACTGACGTCACTTCCGAGAAAGTCCGTGACTGATGGGGAACCCGAGACAGCAGTCTCGGCCAGCCTACAGAAAAAAAAATCGATTAAAAACCAACAGATTTTTTTCTTTCTTCATTTTTTATTTTATTAGATCTCAAACTAGTGACTCATTTGTCAATCATTTCAATGATCATTTTGCATACTTAAAAACCTTGGACTTTTACTTAAAGTGGAGGAATGATGTCGAATACCAATGGAGTTTAAATCCTCTCCTCACTTTCCCTGCTGTAGGGTACTGCCGACACAGACACCGATGCTAGGAACCCAGCGCTACCAGAAGCTCTCTCTCTCTCTCTCTCTCTCTCTCTCTCTCTCTCTCTCTCTCTCTCTCTCTCTCTCTCTCTCTCTCTCTCTCTCTCTCTCTCTCTCTATATATATATATATATGAAACGTTCTAACAAACAAAAATCAAGAAGTGTGTGTAACTTTAGTTCTAAGTCCAGTGTGCAATGCAAGTAGCAAGGCTGACACAGTGGAGTAACCTCCTACTTAAAAATATAATATTGACGGAGTTTTTGTTGTCTGTAGAACGATCAAAGCTGGTGGTGGTCACAAATGACAATTTGCAAAAGAAGTTAGACCACATTGTCTACGTGACCATTGAGAGTACCTGGGGAAAATAATAATGACGAAAACTTGTCAGGCGCATAGTATGCCATAAACACCAGTACGCATTATACAGTGAAACAGTTATCCCCTCCCTCCCCCCCCCCCCCCCCCAAAAAAAACAAAAAAACTGTCAAGGTCAGTCCACGTTTACCTTCAACCCCATCAAACCATAGCAATCTTCCATCAAACGTGTTATATCTACAGGGCATCCACAACACATGCTTAAAGCACAAGATTATTCAATACCTACGTAATCATATTTGACACAGCTGACACCTATGGCCTTGTAATCTACCCAAAAAAACAGAATAAATTCATTTTAATCTTATCTGAAACGGGATAATAAAACACAGCGCGCGAGTGCATTCACGCACACCGATACCCCACACCCAGGGAAGAGGAGAGAAGTATTACAATGTTGCTGGAAAAGAGTGACAAACCGTGCACGGCCGAATGAATTTTTCGGTACGTTTTTTAAAAAGCGGGGACAAAACATGCCGGGTGACAAAAAGTGCAGGCAGAACTTCGCAATATGACACGGGGTGACAAAACACCGGAAAAAGGCCCATCTTTAACATTCCTGGCGCTGTTTAGGGCAGACAGACGGCCGGATAGGGGAAAAGACGTGAGGGACAGACAGACACTGAGAAAGGGGAAAAGACTGAGGGACATACAGACATAAGGGGGGGGGGGGGGGGGGGGGGGGGGGGGG
>JABMCL010001966.1:282500-322093 GCA_018857735.1 Alviniconcha marisindica
GTGTGTTGTTTTGGTGGTGCGGATGGGTGTATACCTCAAATTATGCTCGTTGATGTATGTCAGTGTTGTTGTTTGTTTGTGTTTGTATGCTTACTGCTTTCGAAACATTT
This sequence comes from Alviniconcha marisindica, assembly GCA_018857735.1. Lineage (NCBI taxonomy): Eukaryota > Metazoa > Mollusca > Gastropoda > Provannidae > Alviniconcha > Alviniconcha marisindica. The sequence continues at coordinate 282,611 of JABMCL010001966.1, forward strand.
TCCTTGTTGTGAAACGTGGTGAATAAAGATTCTGAACCTGAATCTGAAACCGGCTCCAGCTCGTCACTCAACGCGTGTACAGAAAGGCTACAGCGTGTCATTGTTACTGACTAACAGAGCATATCTGTGAACAACGTCAAGGGTCTTACTAACGCGGGTAGCGCATCAATAATCTAAGCTGATCCGGTTGCAGCTGTCTGCTCGGTCAGTGAACAGAGACAAAGACCTAGTTGCCACTACTGACGCGCATCACCGGCCAGTTCGGGTACATACCCAAAGACTCGGAAAGGGTTTACACCCGTCCCTAATAAGCCTTATGGTTTCTGTGGACGTTAAGCACCATGTTTACTTACTTACTTACTAGGGTTTACAAGCTAAGGAGAGTGAAAGTCTGTGCACCCAAGACTCGGCCATACACAAGCCGGATCAAAACAGAAATAACATGTCTCACAAGTTGATACAATCACCCCTATGCACTGAACCATATTCAACTATTCAAATCAATGAACATTCGACAACTATGAAGTCAACATCGTCAAAGTGTTGGCCATGATCTACCACCGATTTCAGGTAGAAAAATAGATCGGTAGAAAACAAATAAGTTGTGCCGCGCAGAGATCTGCACGGCCACACAAGGCGGAACCATACTTTAGAGGGATAACTTTGCATCGATCGGCAAAGCATCACTCAAACTGAACATCCAGCAATGGCAACATAACATACTAGCTACATATCGGCTAACCAGGATTAGCTGCATACATGCTGGAAGCACTGGTCACCTTGTGGCATAAAGGCTTAAAATTTGAACACACAAACAATGTACACTGACGCCATGGCGGCAATCATGCCGAAATTTCCCATGTGTTTGAACCAAAATCAAGGCACGTTGTGAACATGGTAGCATACATCATTTACATCAATAAGAAACAACAGAATAACAAGCCATAGCAAAATAACTACTTACAGGCTCTCGCTTGAATCAGAGGCATTGGTGCCCTGGTAACAGCTCACACTGAAAGACGACCTGCTTCTGCAGGAACACTTGGTGAGCCGGTCTGGCCTAGCGGTAAGGCGTTAGGCTGGTAAGCAGAGGGACCTCAGTTCGAATCCGCTTCGACTCTCATTTCTCTTCAAAAGTTGTGGTCTGTGAACACTGTCTTGTGACTTTGTCCCTCACAATTATGAAACATTGAAATGGCTCTCATCGCTGCCCACCTTAATGCAGGATTCATTCTGGTGGTAGGTAGGTTGTGCTGCTTAATGTCCTCGGATGTCGGTTGACATATTAGGGACAAGCTGAGACCAATGCCGAAGCATGGTTCAATATAGCTTCACGTCCACGGAAACCAGAAGGCTCGTTAGGACGGACAGCCCAGGACGGCCACCTCGACTCTCACACAGCTCCTGAACTATGTAGACGCGGCAGGTGGGTAGGCAGTGTTGCTTAATGTCCTCAGATGTCGGTTGACATATTAGGGACAAGCTGAGACCAATGCCGAAGCATGGTTCAATATAGCTTCACGTCCACGGAAACCAGAAGGCTCGTTAGGACGGACAGCCCAGGACGGCCACCTCGACTCTCACACAGCTCCTGAACTATGACGCGGCAGGCTTAGCGCGCAAGTTTTAACACTTCAGATAATTAGGGCCATAAAACTTCCACCCAATCAAAAAAGAGACAGGACGACAGGAAACAAAAGGTTAAAGGGTCATGGCCCTGGACACACACAGTGCACTCAGTTACAATCACAATCAAAGATCACTTTTCTTTGACCTGATCATTAAGAAGTGAGACCGCTACGACCAATAATAATGATGATGATAAAAGAAGAAGAAGAAGAAGAAGAGAAGAAGATGATGATTGTTTGCTTTTCCTTTTTGTCTCTGTCTATTTAACGGCAAGGGAGACCTAACAGGAGTGACTATGCTGATGAAAACGGTGACGATGGCGGAGCTCTCACAATGACGTAGCCACGACACATTATCATATGCCTTGTAACTCAAAATGTCACATAAGCCAGAACGAACTGAAACGAGCCCCCCCCCCCTCCTTTTTCGAGAAAGAAAGTGGACATTATGAAAAGCAACTGCCACTGAAAGTTAGGTATATCTTTGTTTGTCTCCGGCGTAACCCCCACCCCCCTCCGTCCCGTCCCTGACCCAGCCGTCTGTCTCTCTCATTTTTGTCCCTCTGTGTCATACATTCTGTCCGTCGTTCTCTGTCCTGTCCGTCTGAAAATTCTCTTACAAATTACAACACATTACCATGATGAATCCTGATCAATCCAAAGTAAAAAGTAACAAATATATAGACAAATAACACACATACAACACACACATACGCACACACACACGCACGCACACACACACACACACACACACACACACACACACACACACACACACACACACACACACACACACACACAAACCACTGAGGAGAATAATAACATCAAAATCGTTGAGTTTCTCTGCTCCGATGACACTGCATACTGACGTCATAATTATGATGCGGCCAGGTTTTTAGCCTCATGGGCTTGCGACGTCACAAGGCGCTGGTGCTGCTGCTGTTGCTGTCGTTGATGGCGTGTGTCTGGTATTGGCTTCCTGCTGTACCCCTCTTCTGTCTGCCGGGTGGTGTGGGGGAAGAGAGAGAGAGAGAGAGAGAGAGAGAGAGAGAGAGAGAGAGAGAGAGAGAGAGAGAGAGAGAGAGAGAGAGAGAGAGAGGATCGGGGAGGGGGTTGGAATGAGGGAGATTGTGTGTATGGTGTGTGTGTGTGTGTGTGTGTGTGTGTGTGTGTGTGTGTGTGTGTGTGTGTGTGTGTGTGTGTGTGTGTGGTGTGTGCGTGCGTGGTGGCAGGGGGCGAGCGTGTGTATGTGTGAGAGAGAGAGAGAGAGAGAGACTGATGTGGGTGGTAGTGACCGATGGAGGTAATTACAAAGAAACAGACAGGTTTGGGGAAACTTGCTTCAGTCTACCAGTTATGGTGCATTCCGTATAATTATACTTACTCAAATCGGCTCGTTCTGTCTGTCTCTCTAGTCTCTCCCTCTATGACACTGTGCATAATAATAATAAAAAAAACAGCTTAACACATCTTTTCGCCCCGTTTCGTCGACAGACTATCTATTTCCTCAACCAATGGGCAACAGCCACTGTTCATCTGGAGTCCAAATATGGGCAACGACACACCCCGTCGTCAAACTAACAACATCGACATTGGAGAACCACTCGAAATACGAGATGAACACAGCAATGGCCGATACCGCTGACACGAATCATTTTGCCACACAAGCGCCGAAGACTAACATCACTAAAAACGGAACTGGAGCAACACCGAGTAAAAACGACTTTGCACACTCCCGTGTAGCTTCGGAAATGGTCTCCCTCGCTCGAAACATGACGGCGATCCAAACGGGACCGTTACTCTTGACCATCGTCAACTTCGGTTATCTCCCCATCACCTACAACTGGCTGTGTCACACCGCTGAGCTACCGGGAGTCCACAAGAACGTCATCGTTCTCGTGCAGGGCGAAGACACAGAGACGAGTCTGAAAGGACGCTGGCCCGACGTGAAAACGGTGACGGTGAACCAGTGGCAGAACGAACTGCACGGACCGTTACAATTTGGAACGGTAGGCTACGTGCGAATGATGGTCCGCAGGACCGATGTACTGAACGCGCTGATTCAAGCCAACATCAGCTTCGTGCTCTTCGAAACGGATTTTGTCTGGTTTGAGAATCCGGTGCCGGATTTTTTAGACCTGGGACGGGTCAAGGACCTGGACCTGGTGGGGACCGTCTCCACCGTCTACGCGCAGATCATGTGCGGGGCCTTCATTTACTTCCGGAACACCACGCGCACGCGCAAGGTGTGGGCGGAAGTGACGCGTCGGATGCATGAGCTGGAGAAAAGAGTGCATTCCAAGAAGGACCGGTCCGGAGCTCCTTACGGGGAGAATGAACAAGTGTACTTGAACCGCCTCTTGAAGGTATGTTATATTCTTTCCGGCTCTGTCTCTCATCTCTGTCTCTCTCTCTCACACACACACACACATCTCTCTCTCTGTCTGTCTGTCTCTCACACACACACATCTCTCTCTTCCTATTCTCCTCTACACCATTCTTTCTTCTAATATCATACACCACACACATCTCTCTCTCTCTCTCTCTCTCTCTCTCTCTCTCTCTCTCTCTCTCTCTCTCTCTCTCACACACACACACACACATCTCTCTCTGATCTTATAAAATTATATATTACGAATGACACACACACACACACATCTCTCCTCTCTCTCTCTCTCTCCACACACCACACCACACACACACACACACACACACACACACACACACACACACATCTCTCTCTGATCTTATAAAATTATATATTACGAATGACAAATTCCATCCGCACAGCAAGATGTGCAACATTACAGAAACTGTACAAATGTTTCCCCCCATAGCCAGAAAATCTGTCTCAAGTGATCTCCCCTCATGACATGGAGGCTGAATCGGTTACGTCATTTCTTTTTAGGGTTGTAACTGCCCACTGATACTAGCCTACTAGTATACACAAAACCATAATTATTTCAATAGGGGAGATCACTGGAGCTGAATGGCAGAAAGTAAGTGAACATGGTGCTTAACGTCCACAGAAGCAGGGGATTATTAGGGATGGGGAGAAGGGGGGTGGGGTGTGGGGGGGGGGGGAGGGGGCGATTATATACCTATCGCTACACTGTCACAACCAGTATGACTCCAGCATTAAGATGGGCGGCGATGAGAGCCATTTTAATGTTTCATTAATTGTAAGGGGCAAAGTCACTGATAAGACAGTGTCCACAAACTTTAACTTTTGAAGAGAAAGGAGAGCCGAAGCGGATTCGAACCGAGGTCCTTGCTTTGTTTCTTTTTAAACTTGTTTCTTTTTTGATCCCTCTTCTTTTTCCCTTTGATATCTGACCTTTCTATCTTGCGTTCGTTCTTTTCTGTCTGTCCGTCTTCATTTCTCTTCTTAGTTTGTCAGAAGGTGGCCCTGTCAAAGTAGCTGAGAGGACGTTTAAAAATAATGCAATTACCAACTCTCTTAAGCCGCACACTGAATCTTCCCTACTCTCTCCGACACTCTTCTTCCATAGAATCATTTAAAATCTGCCCTCAAGACCCATCTTTTCTCCTCTGGACTCTGACTGCTTTGCCTGTGTGCGTGAAGTTGTGTGCCGGCTATTGGTTTTGTGCGTGCGTGTGGAAGTGATGAGAAATAGGTTGAATGAAACGTCGTAGTGTGTTTATGCAATTAATAGGGTTCATTGCGCTCTACATATAATTATTGTTGAACTTCTTGTTTTTGTATTGTGCGATTGGAGCTCACGTTAGGTGTAAGCGCCTTACTGTGACGTACTCTTTGACAACCTCTACGTGACAAGGCCAAGGCTGGACTTGTTTAAAACTAGCATATCCTTCGCTGGGGTGTCCCTCTCAGCCTCAGAACATTAAATCATGCATTTCTCTTACTTGTTTCAAACATAATCTGCACAAATATATGTTTGACTAGAATAAACGTTCGTCAAATTTGGACGGATTTGTTTGAATCACACGTTTGCCTAAAAATTTGAGTGTTGTATACATGTATGCCCATAAAAGAAATTAATTCTGACGTTTCTGCACATTTGCAGGAACTATGAAACTGCGTTAATCAATTGCTTAATCGTGCTGCTATTTGTTTGTGGTATTGTCGTGTTTATTGTATAGCAAGGACCGGCTGTTAGATAGGTCCAGATGGACCTAACGCTACTATCCTTGAGTATTAAAGTTTTCGAGTTCGAGTTCTTTTACATGATATTACACTAATTTAAAAGCGTCTTAAAACAGGCGCACTACGCAGACGTTCGATACGGTCTGGTGGACTTGGCCAGGGTGGTAGCAGACGGCCGCTGGTACACCATGAAGTCCTCTCGCCGCCTCAAGGTCCACCCCAAGGCTATCCACAACAACTTCCAGCGAACGACGGCCAGCAAGGTCAAGCGGTTCCAGCGGTTCCGACAGTGGGTTCTGAATTCTGACCTCTCTTGCAACGTCACCAAGGTCCAGAAACTTCTGGCACGCAGGAAATAAAGGGGTTAAAAAGGGGTAATTGGTATGTGCGTGTGTATTAGAAAACAATGCCAGACACATGGTTGAAGCTTGGTACATTTTTTTTTTCTGCAGAGGTGGGGTTACATAATCACATTCCTCCTAATTTCTTTGGTGACTGCCATACGCTTTTGAACTCACTCTCACACTCCACAATAAACATAACTTCAGGGAACATGTGCACTTAGCTTTATTCAGTAGTCTGTATCTAAGAAAATAAATACACGAAGTAAAACGTAAATAGCACGAAGAACATAGATTATTGAAACTTTCTTGTACGAGAGAGAGAGAGAGAAGAGAGAGAAGAGAGAGAGAGAGAGAGAGAGAGAGAGAGAGAGAGAGAGAGAGACCTGCACACAAGTTCCCGACAAAGAAAGGCTCTTGTTTCGTCAGCACATGCCTTATTCCTGGAATCTCTGAACCCGTGAACTTCACGTACATTCAGTGGACTCTTGAACACGGTGAAGTCTTGAATGAAAACGGCATCATCTGCACTCAGACAATCCGTCACAATAGCACCAGTATATTATTGCATTTTCTGCCACAGCAAAAAACAACAACCAGCGAATGCCCGTGTAGTCAAAGTGAACACACAATTACACACCATTGGAATATATTCACTGACGGGTATCACTCGACAACTGACCATGCAGTGTATTAAACGGGGGTGGGGTGGGGTGGGGTGGGGTGAAGGAGGGAGAGAGAGAGAGAGAGAGAGAGAGAGAGAGAGAGAGAGAGAGAGAGAGAGAGAGAGAGAGAGAGAAGAGAGAGAGAAAACTCGACAGTGAAAGAATTGCGGTTCGGTGTGGTGAGGTGGAGGAGAAACGAGCAGTTTTTTTACAAGGATTGAGGGAGGAGAGAGAGAGAGAGAGAGAGAGAGAGAGAGAGAGAGAGAGAGAGAGTACTCAATCAACTCGCACTCAAATGACTCTCCCATACTCTTGAAAATGGACGCCAGTCATACAAACCACAGAGAACATGTCAAGCTCTGTAAAGGTGTAGTCAGGTTATCCTGCTTATTAAAACAGCGTCCGAGAAACGCCTATGCAAAACGTCACTCACAAAAGCAGGAAATGCGTGAATCGTCTCCTTTTTAAACACACACCAAAGTCATCAAGCTGAAAGCAGCACGTGCACGATCTCGTGCAGTCGGAACTCCCTGCAGGTTAAAACCGTGTCCAGAAAAATACCTCTTTCAATTCTGTTTCTCGACCCTCTTTCACCTCCCCCAAAACCGATGGCGTGATCTTTACTGCGCCAGGGTCGCCGAAACTTGGTCCGTAATGAGTTAACTTCGGTGAGTCTGTCATCATACAAGTCTTTTTCCCCCTTCTTTTATATATATATAAAGATTTCGTTTAAATATCTCGAGAAAAAAGACGGCGTCAAAGTTGCAGTGCCACAGACAGATGGATGATTACCATGAAGATGTCGCCCCCAAAAACCAAAAAAGAGGGAGAAAAGAAGTATACGTCTCTAAAATTTTGGGGGGAGAGAGAGAGAGAGAGAGAGAGAGAGAGAGAGAGAGAGAGAGAGAGAGAGAGAGAGAGAGATTACTATTCGAAAAAGCGTTTCCGTTCACCAAAGACCTTATTTTAAAACCATTTTCATTTTAAATTCAATTTCTAATGCTTTGCTCTGGTTTTTCCCTCAATATTAGAAAATTGTTTACCAAAAAATTGTATGATTTTTTTCCCTTTTCTTTTTTAGGTCGAAGGAAAACACACACACACAAAAACAACCCCACATTGTTGAGGCATTATGTTTAGGCCTGGAAGAAATTCGATTCAGGTCACTTATTTGGACACTGATCACGTAAGTCACGTTCTCTCTTTCTCCTTTGCACTGGGCAAGCACCTTTGTATACTTCTTCTGAAAGAGTCAGGTCAAAGATGCCCCGGCCACCTTCGTTTGGCTCAGGTCCAGACAGCGTCTTCACTGCTGCTTCACGCCCCCAGAGACCTTAAAGACTATTCCAGACGGCACCGTGCCACACATACGCCCTACACATACCATTATTATACGTGCCATCTCGCTGATTCATAATCGCTTTCTCCATTGGCTTTTCTCTTCTACGCAATAAAACGGCAAACACACCCGAAGAATGAAATAACTTAAGGAAGCTAAAAAATTACTTGGAATGGTTATTGTTTGGATTCCTTGCATCGTAGCCTGCCATCTGCACTCTCTTGTACTGGCCAGGAGATAACCATGGTCACCTTCGTATTTTTTTCTACCTCCCGCGCACCCGTCTTGATTAAACGACGGGGTTTTACAGTTTATACTGCAACTTTTTTCGGTTTCGCGCCTGCCATACTGAAACGATGATCGACTTCATATTCTGACTCATCTTAATTGTTGCACTGTGATGGCCACGATGAAACGACACTCCATATTACAGTGCCTCGTCATTACAAAGATGGAACGATGGGCAGGTTGCATTTTGTTTGTTCTTAGCGCACCCTGTCCAGACCTGGTCGCCATGACAAAATGCTGGACTTCAAATTCGGACTCATCCTGTGCTGCGCTTGACATCATGAAACGGCGAACTTCGTAATTATTTTCTATCCCTTCATGATGAAATACTGATCGGCTCCACACAAATACCATTTTGCTTGCGTCATTGGTGAATTGAAGGCATGCATCTGGTCTTCCTCGGTAGTGCAGCCAACGTCTTGGATTGGAAGACTGCCTCTGAAGGCAGGTATGTTATGAACCATGGCAGGTATGCTCTAAACCATGGCAGGTATACTTTAAACATGGCAGGTACGCCCTAAATCATGGCAGATATGTTCTGAGCCATGGCATCTTGCTCAACGGCGGCACACATAATCATACTGGAGAAAGGGACATAAATTGTGTACAATGCCTAGCAGGTGGCATCAAACAGGACATGGACAGGAGTTTACTTGCATTTCCCTGTTCTTAACTTATTAAGTCTCATTTAATGCACATACTACACACAGGAGTTCGTACAGGAAGAAGTTTTTTTACTTCAAAACTCCCAAACTTTTAGACCATTTTCCCCCGGACCAAGTTACAAATTGAACATTTTTAGGGCATCTAATCTAATGGGTGTGATTTTAAATAAATCTGGTATTTTCCTTTTACACTCTGTAACAAGATAGACCATTGTTTGTCCCCCCTCATTATCTGTTCAACATTATCACTAAATTCCAAAGACTGAAGAAAACAACAACAACAAAAACAGCCAAGTTTTCCAAATTTTTCAGGCCTGGAAAAAGGCAGCTCACTTTTCCCATTCCTTTTAAAGACTGTACAAACCCTGCTCACAGCTTTCAGGCAAATACCTTGCAGGGTAAAATTCACAAGACGATGCCAGTAACGAACACATTTACTCTTGAAAATCTCCACCACACAGCAACCTTTTGACAATATCTGTAAGCACTACACAATCCTGGTAAAGTACCGACACACACTGTTCATTTCGCTACGTCTACAAGCATGCCTGTCCCCAGGACAGAGTGTGTTAAATCGCTTAGCGATCTATCCATTCCACACACTCACCTACCAACAACTGGTATCCTACCTATTCCACACACTCTTGCCTGCTCACACAATTTGTACTCTATCCATTCCACACACTCCTACCTGCTCGCAATTTGTACTCTATCCACTCCACACATGCATACAATTTGTATCCATTCCACACACTTCTACCTGCTCACAATTTGTACTCTATCCATTCCACACACTCACATGCATACAATTTGTATCCATTCCACACTCCTGCCCTCTCACAATTTGTACTCTATCCATTCCACACTGGCCTCCACACAATTTGCATCCAGCCCATTCCACGCACTCACCTACACAATTTCTATCCATTTCACACGCTCACCTGCACACTATTCGTATTCATTTCACACACTCGCCTACAAACAGTTTGTATTCTATCCGTTCCACACGCTCACATGCATACAATTTGTATCCGTTCCACACACACACCTGCACACAGTTTGTATTCTATCCATTCCACACACTCACGTGCACATAATTTGTATCCTATCCATTCCACACACACACCTGCACACAATTTGTATTATATCCATTCCACACACCCACGTGCACATAATTTGTCCTCTATACATTTCACACACTCACCTGCACACAATTTGTATTCTATCCATTCCACACATTCACATAATTTGTTTGGAATTCCTGGCAGAAGTATGGGTAGCGTATCACTATCAAGGGAAGCATTCGTGCACACCCACAAATTGTACAGAATCCTTTCTAGGAAGTTGATCAGAGTAATATATAATAATATGGCAAATCACTATAAAGATCTATCCAAACACACACACACATGCTCTCTCTCTCTCTCTCTCTCTCTCACACACACACATACAACTTATACAGAATCCTTCTCAATTTCAGGTAGTTGGTTATAAGTGTGGTGCACTGCAAAAGGAATTTGAGCAGATGCAAAACTGGCACCAGTAGCAGTCTAACCTCTAGCTTCGCCCCCAACAGCAGGGCTCAAGTTCCTCCACATTTCACTGCCCACGGCACGCGCAGCCTGTCAGCGCAGCGTTCTGGCATCCCTGTGAAGTCAAGTCAACCACTGGCCGGTCGTCTTGCCACCTCTCTGACCACTGTCCGATGCAGGCAGAGTGTCTGTAGCACGCTATGTCCAAGCAGGCCTGCCAGTCAAAGAGCTTGGAAGTCTCAACCGCCTCTGGCCCGTTTCCAGAGTTTGGTGGTGGCCTGTTTCCAGAGCTTGGTGGTGGCCTGTTTCCAGAGCTTGGTGGTGGCCTGTTTCCAGAGCTTGGTGGTGGCCTGTTTCCAGAGCTTGGTGGTGGCCTGTTTCCAGAGCTTGGAAGTCTCAACCACCTTATTTGCCTGTTTCCAGAGCTTGGGTCTCAACTGTGTGGCCTGTTTCCAGAGCTTGGTGGTGGCCTGTTTCCAGAGCTTGGAAGTCTCAACCACCTTGGCCTGTTTCCAGAGCTTGGTGGTGGCCTGTTTCCAGAGCTTGGTGGTGGCCTGTTTCCAGAGCTTGGAAGTCTCAACCACCTCTGGCCCGTTTCCAGAGCTTGGTGGTGGCCTGTTTCCAGAGCTTGGAAGTCTCAACCACCTATGGCCTGTTTCCAGAGCTTGGAAGTCTCAACCACCTCTGGCCCGTTTCCAGAGCTTGGTGGTGGCCTGTTTCCAGAGCTTGGAAGTCTCAACCAGCCTTATGGCCTGTTTCCAGAGCTTGGAAGTCTCAACCACCTCTGGCCTGTTTCCAGAGCTTGGAAGTCTCAACCAGCCTACTGGCCCCCTGTTTCCAGAGCTTGGTGGTGGCCTGTTTCCAGGAGCCAACCACCTCTGGCCCGTTTCCAGAGCTTGGGTCTCAACCACCACCTTGGCCTGTTTCCAGAGCTTGGAAGTCTCAACCACCTTGATGGTGGCCTGTTTCCAGAGCTCTGGTGGAAGTCTCAACCACCTCATGGCCTGTTTCCAGAGCTTGGAAGTCTCAACCACCTATGGCCTGTTTCCAGAGCTTGGAAGTCTCAACCACCTTGGCCTGTTTCCAGAGCTTGGAAGTCTCAACCACCTTGGCCGTTTCCAGAGCTTGGAAGTCTCAACCACCTTGGCCGTTTCCAGAGCTTGGAAGTCTCAACCACCTATGGCCCGTTTCCAGAGCTTGGAAGTCTCAACCACCTATGGCCTGCGTTTCCAGAGCTTGGAAGTCTCAACCACCTATGGCCTGTTTCCAGAGCTTGGAAGTCTCAACCACCTATGGCCGTTTCCAGAGCTTGGAAGTCTCAACCACCTATGGCCTGTTTCCAGAGCTTGGAAGTCTCAACCACCTATGGCCTGTTTCCAGAGCTTGGAAGTCTCAACCACCTATGGCCTGTTTCCAGAGCTTGGAAGTCTCAACCACCTCTGGCCCGTTTCCAGAGCTTGGAAGTCTCAACCTCCTATGGCCGGTTTCCACACTGCCAGGGATGTCTATAAATAGGATTAATTCTCGGATGCTCACAGCCCTGAAGGAAGCTCTGGTCGTGGTTTGTTTACTGTCTGACACACTTAAGCATAAAGCTGTAGGTTTGTTCCCCTACCAACCAATAGCTCCAGGTCAGGTAGACTGGGCAAATGGACTTGCTAGATAGGGCAAAATAACCCTCTCCCTACCCCCAGATAGGACAAACGGACCTATCCCCACTGCTAGATAATGTTGTGGGGCAAAATCTATCCCTCTCCTAGGTTAGGTAGATCCCAGGTTATAGGTAGATATGGTGAGTGTGTGATATGGCAAATCTGTGTCTTTCCCAACCCATATCAGGTAGATAGGGCAAATCTATCCCCTCCTCACCCATATCAGGTAGATAGGGCAAATCTATCCCTCTCCTCACCCATATCAGGTAGATGGGGCAAATCTATTCCTCACCCGTATTGGGTACATAGGGCAATCTATCCCTCTCCTCACCCATATCAGGTAGATAGGGCAAATCTATCCCTCTCCTCACCCGTATTGGGTAGATAGGGCAATCTATCCCTCTCCTCACCCATATCAGGTAGATAGGGCAAATCTATCCCTCTCCTCACCCGTATTGGGTAGATAGGGCAATCTATCCCTCTCCTCACCCATATCAGGTAGATAGGGCAATCTATCCATCTCCCTAGATAAGATAGATGGGGCAAATCAGTTCATCTCCATATCCGGTAGAAAGGGCAAATCTATCCTTCTCCATAGACAAGGTAGATGGGGCAAATCATTTCACTTCCATATCCATATCGGGCAGAAAGGGCAAATATATCCCTCTTTCTTATGCCTAGATTAGGCAGATAGAGCCAATCTACCCCCTCACCCATATTAGGCAGATACAGCTACTCTACCCCTCCTTTCCCACATTTGGTAGATAAGTTAGATAGAGCTAATCTAACCCCTCACCCATATTAGGCAGATACAGCTACTCTACACCTCCTTTCCCACATTCGGTAGATAGAGCTAATCTAACCCCTCACCCATATTAGGCAGATACAGCTACTCTACCCCTCCTTTCCTACATTCGGTAGATAGAGCTAATCTAACCCCTCACCCATATTAGGCAGATACAGCTACTTTATCCCTCCTTTCCCACATGAGGTAGATATGGCAAATCTACCCCTTTCCTTACCCAAATTAGGTAAACAGGGCAAATCCCTCTTCTTACCCCTAGATTGGGTAGATAGAGCTAATCTACCCCCTCACCCATGTTAGGCAGATACAGCTACTCTATCCCTCCTTGCCTACATTAGGTAGATAGGGCAAATCTACCCCTTTCCTTACCCCTATTAGGTAAACAGGGCAAATGCCGCTCCCCAGCCCAAACTATACTAGGTAACTAGGACAAATCCCCCCCCCCCCCACCCCCACCCCCCATTACGTACATGGGACAAATCCATTTGCCCTCCAAACCTCCAGGTCTGGTACAGATGACAGTACCATCTGCTCCTCTTACCCCAAAATTACGTGGGCAGGATAAATCCATTCACTCTCCGTACCTCCGGATTTAGCAGGGGAACAAATCAGTCTCCACATACACAGGGGCTGAGATTTCTTCATCCTGAGGCACACGTACTCTTACACTACGTCTCGGTAACACAGTCTAGGAACACGGGCACACACACTTCTCACGTGTGCGTTCCGCAGTGTCAAACAGGAGTGTTTACACCAACACAATCTCTCCATCTTCGACCGAGGCGCGGCATTCGTACAGTCTTCGCCAACAGTCGCAACGCACATTCACAACCCTACCCAATTCCTCCAACAATGTTCAAAATGCACACGGCTGTCTTTTATTTCTCTCCTTCGGAGGAACAGAGTATTTGGAATTTGGCCAGATGATAACAGGTTGATTTGTCTTTTTTTGTCATTTTAAAAGATTTATATATATATATATAAATAAGATTACGAGGAGTGCTTGGTTAAAATGTCAAGAGTCTGCGCCGCTAAGAAGGGACAGGCATCAAGGCCCTGAGGACTGAAGACTGGCTTGCTGCAGGTTCTGTCCTTGAGACTGGGACCCCCCCGGGTTGGAACCCTCCTGTCCATTGGGGCCTTCAGAGGGTGGTCTGAAAACAAAAACTTCACAGTACACACATCAGTATGTGCTGGACGCTTCAGCGACTTTAGAGAGAAACATCCATATACCATGTTTCTACTGCATATCTATTGGCATTTTGACCCCCTCCGCCCCCACCCACCCCCAAAGTGCAGCCCCTATTGGTCCAAACCGTCACCCTGTTAGTCACATGGCCACTGACCTAGATCACCAGATTTGTGTTTTTTAGTGTTAAGTACCTGTGCTTAGCTCTGACTAACACTGACAAAAACCATCATCTTCTGACTAACAAAAATCATCATCTTCTGACTAACACTGACAAAAACCACCATCTTCTGTCAAGTGCACAACTCCCACTGATGCAAACCATCATTCGTCTGTCATGTACATGTGCACAGTTTACACTGACCTAAACCATCATTCTTCTGTCAGTACCTGTGTAGTTCCCAGAGACCCAAATCATCGTCTTCTGTCAAGTAGGCCTACCTGTGCACAGTTCACGCTGACCCACACCACCATCATCTGTCAAGTACCTGTGTACAGCTACCACTGACCCAAAACATTGTTCTTCTGTCAAGTACCTGTGTACAGCTACCAGTACCACTGACCCAAAAACATCATTGTTCTGTCAAGTACCTGTGTACAGCTACCACTGACCCAAAACATTGTTCTTCTGTCAATACCTGTGTACAGCTACCAGTACCACTGACCCAAAAACATCACTGTTCTGTCAAGTACTTGTGTACAGCTACCACTGACCCAAAACATTGTTCTTCTGTCAATACCTGTGTACAGCTACCAGTACCACTGACCCAAAAACATTGTTCTGTCAAGTACCTGTGCACAGCTACCACTGACCCAAAACATCATTCTTCTGTCAAGTACCTGTGTACAGCTACCACTGACCAAAAACATTGTTCTTCTGTCAAGTACCTGTGTACAGCTACCAGTACCACTGACCCAAAAACATTGTTCTGTCAAGTACCTGTGTACAGCTACCACTGACCCAAACATCATTGTTCTGTCAAGTACCTGTGTACAGCTACCACTGACCAAAAACATTGTTCTTCTGTCAAGTACCTGTGTACAGCTACCACTGACCCAAAACATTGTTCTGTCAAGTACCTGTGTACAGCTACCACTGACCCACACTATCATTCTTCTGCCAAACAGGCCCACCTGTTCACAGTTCCCACTGGCCCAAGACATCACCTGTGTACACCTCCCACTGACCAAACCATCATTCTTCTGTCAGTACCTGTGTAGTTCCCAGTGACCCAAATCATCGTCTTTTGTCAAGCAGGCCTACCTGTGCACAGTTCACGCTGACCCACACCACCATCATCTGTCAAACAGGCCCACCTGTTCACAGTTCCCACTGACCCAGGCTATCACTTGTCAAGTACCTGTGTATAGTTCCCACTGTCCTAAACCATCTTCTGTCAAGTACCTGTGTACACCTCCCATTGACCAAACCATCATTCTTCTGTCAAACACCTGTGCTGTTCCACTGACCCAAACCATCTTCTGGGTTTGCACAGAAAAAAAACATTTAAAATTCACAAATGTTTCACAAACCTTTTCACAACTGCAAAACCCCAGTATGATGCCCAAATATGGTGTGGAAAAACCACACAAAGGTACGTAACTCTTCCACATAGCCAGTGAAGGGGTGCAACCCCTACAGTATCTCACCCTCAGTCAAAAGTGATATGAAGTGCGTTCTTTGTGATTTCGCACAGCTATTTAAAAAAATAATTCTACCTACTGTTCGGTCTTGGGAAATGCAGTTTCTGAATCATAAGCTTTTCCCTAGCACTCTGACGACCACAAAATTTCACAGACCCCACTCAGTTTTCACACTTTCAAGGCCTTGAAAAGCCTGTCCCATTTTCCCCAAACTTTTAAAGACATTCAAAGACCGTGTGAACCCTGCATATTCTTTGCCAAGTACCTGTGCACAGCTCCCACTGAGCAAATTCATCATCTTCTGTCAAGTGCCTATGCACAGCTCTCACTATTCACACTGGCCCGTTGAATGAAGTACCCGTGGATAACCATGTTCATTTTTTTTCTTGGGGGAGGGAGGAGAATGGGGGTAGAATTAGGAGGAAAGAGGGAAGGGGGGAAGAATGAAGGTGGGCTGATGGAGGAGGAGGAAGGAGGAGGTGGGTCCACTTTGCTTACCTGGAAGGACTGAGCTTAGGTTTGGGCATCTTTGCCAACACAGCAGCGATTTCTTTCTTCTCATCGTACGTCTTCCACATGTCATACAGGCCTATAATGGTCCTGGCTATATCAAGGATCTGCAACACCGACGGAACAGCTCACCGATTAAATGAACAACTGTCATCATAACTGACACAAGTCTGTGTGTCACACAGGCCTATATATGTCCTGGTTATATGAAGGATTTCCAACACCGATCAAATGAACATCTGTCATCATAACTGACACAGGTCTGCATGTCACAGGCCTATAAATGTCCTGGCTGTATCAAGGATCTCCAACACAGATGGAACAGCTCATCAATCAAATGAACAACTGTCATCATAACTGACACAGGTCTGCATGTCACAGGCCTATAAATGTCCTGGCTATATGAAGGATTTCCAACACCGATCAAATGAACAACTGTCATCATATTATAACTGACATAGGTCTGCATGTCACACAGGCCTATACATGTCCTGGCTATATGAAGGATTTCCAACACCGATCAAACGAACAACTGTCATCATAACTGACTCATGTCTGCGTGTCACACAGGCCTATAAATGTCCTGGCTGTATCAAGGATCTCCAACACAGATGGAACAGCTCATCAATCAAATGAACAACTGTCATCATAACTGACGCAGGTCTGCATGTCACAGGCCTATAAATGTCCTGGCTATATGAAGGATTTCCAACACCGATCAAATGAACAACTGTCATCATATTATAACTGACATAGGTCTGCATGTCACACAGGCCTATAAATGTCCTGGCTATGTGAAGGATTTCCAACACCGATCAAATGAACAATTGTCATCATAACTGACACAGGTCTGTATATCACAGGCCTATAAATGTCCTGGCTATATGAAGGATTTCCAATACTGATCAAATGAACAACTGTCATCATAACTGACACAGGTCTGCATGTCACAGGCCTATAAATGTCCTGGCTATATGAAGGATTTCCAACATCGATCAAATGAACATCTGTCATCATATCATAACTGACACAGGTCTGCATGTCACAGGCCTATAAATGTCCTGGCTATATAAAGAATTTCCAACACCGATCAAATGAACAACTGTCATCATAACTGATGCTAGGCTGCGTGTCACACAGGCCTATAAATGTCCTGGCTATATAAAGAATTTCCAACATCGATCAAATGAACAACTGTCATCATATTATAACTGACACGGGTCTGCATGTCACAGGCCTATAAATGTCCTGGCTATATGAAGGATTTCCAACACAGATGGAACAGCTCATCAATGAAATGAACAACTGTCATCATAACTGACACAAGTCTGCGTGTCACTCGGGCATATACATGTCCGGGCTACATCAAGAACCTGGAAGACAGAAGGAACATCACAATAATCTAATGGACTGCTACTCTTTCAAGACACTGGACCTGTCACCTGGAACTTCATCTGTTTGTGTGCTGTTTGGAAAGGTGTTTTTTTCACAGTAAATTTGTGCATGTTCTGTATCGTCTAACCAAAACAAGCGTTCTTCTGAACCTTTTGTGTGCTTTGATACAGTTTTGTATTGTGTGCATTGATACAGTTTTGTGTGCGTTGATACAGTTTTGTATTGTGTGCATTGATACAGTTTTGTATTGTGTGCGTTGATACAGTTTTGTATTGTGTGCGTTGATACAGTATTGTGTGCGTTGATACAGTTTTGTATTGTGTGCGTTGATACAGTATTGTGTGCGTTGATAGTTTTGTATTGTGTGCGTTGATACAGTTTCGTACGTTTCTCTCTTCTTGAGATCGACTGTTGCCGCTGATGTCTAACAAATTGATAATCTAGTGAATGATGGCCTTGCACACTGCATCCCACATGGCTGCCTGAGAGAACTGCCAGGAGGTCAGCAACATGCACTCCATACTGACCTATGGCCCACCCTTCCCTGTATTTCTGTGTTGATTGTTTATACCATAGCATTAGCAGGGTACAAACAGCATTTAACCCACCTGGCCCCAGACCAGCCACTGCCCTTTTGATATGAAATCCCTTGCGAAGGGAAGTAACTGTGTCAAATGATCCCGGTATACAACTTTAAAAACCAATAATAAACACCAAACTAAAGTTTCAGCTCACTTCATATTTTTCCCAGTTTGCGAATACAGTGTTCTTGTATATCCAACAGGTTTTGAATTTTTTCACTAAAAAATAAAAGCATAACAAACAAAAAAATCCGAAGTCAGAAATGTACGCATCTGAATGTCAGGTTTTGCGGGGCCTACTGGGTAACCGACTTTGCAAAATGTCCAGTTTAAATCTCCAAAGATGAAGCTCTGTGAGTTTGTTAGGGTGTCCACGGTAAGTGACTGAGCCAAATCTCAAAGGACTGAAAATTCACAATGTCTCTCAAACTTCGCTGAACTTCGAACAAAGGACATCGCCGGAGGTAGTAAACAATAGCGGGAATGAGGATACAAGTCTCGCGAGAATCCCGTTCCTATCTGCATAAGCCGAGATGCTAGTATGGAGAGTCAGCTAGCCGGCCACTACCAGGTGGTCTGGGGTTTCGTGGGAAGGCAAAAGAGCGGGCGGTGAGGCCAAGTGGTTTAAACCCCTGAAACGTGAAGACCATTATTTTTCCCAATCTGAAGACTATGATCACACAGTGGGCTGAACCAGGTCTGGAAGTGGTTTCACGTCAAATAAACCTTGCAGTTTTCTTTAATCATCCACCGTTCGGCCTCCCAGTTATACTCCAAATGCTCCTTTTGCAGATTATCTTTCAACCATTATCTGTTTGTTTTTGTTTTAAATCATGAAATCCCCAAACTTTCTGAGACCTCGGCCAATAATTAATCAGTTTGATTGCTTTTACATTCGCCATTCCCTACTCTCGAGCAGACTCACTGCGCTCATGTTGCATGTGATTCTGAACGCGTGTCTTCTAGTTCTAGTCTTTTACAGTGTGTTTTGAACATCCACTGAAGCGGTGTACTGGATGTCTGAAGCATTATTTGATTGTTACATGGCTGGTGTCACATGAAACTGCTGCAGTCTCGGCACATGTTCTATGCACACCATACATCCATGCACCAGTTTACGTCACTTTCATCGAAACCACAATACATAGGGGGCATGTGCGTTCAGCTGTAACCTGCCACCTGCACTTTTGGCAGAATGGCTGGTATCTTTTATGCGCTGCTGCAGTAACACAGGGGTGGAATGGATGCTGAAAAAAAGAGCATGCACAGAAAGCTGACCCTGGAGAAGAAAATTCTCCCACCGCTCCTGGGAGTCATTACTCCCCGAACTTTCCAGGCCTGCAAGTTCACCCCCAGTTCAGTTTAAGGTGGTATCTATGTGCTCGGAAAAGCTCCACCCCGTCTCTCAGAAGTTTCCCCAACACTGCCTCTGAAATGGTTCCAATGTTTGTCCGACCGACGATGGCCCTTTCACCCCCAAGTTTTCAGACTGACTGGACCCTGCAGTCTAAAAAAATAAAAAATAAATGACCGAGAAGGGTGTTTTCTGGCAGAGTGTGAAATGAAGACAGTGTCACAATGGGTGACCCGGTCACAGCAACGGTTACACTTACTTTGTCTGTGTCTACGGACAGTTCGGCGCACCACTGTTTGATGTCTTTCTGCTTGATGACACACGCCATGTGGAGGCAAGCTGTAACAGAAAAAACACCTCATGAGCCAAGGTCTGGGTTATGAAAGACAGATCTGTTCTACAACAGAAAAGGTGAAAGAAAGAGAGAGAGAAAAAAGAGAAAAGAATCTGAAACAAAGTTGACTGTGAGTGTTCTGGAACAAACCCCCCCCCCCCCAAAAAAAACAAAAAAACTGCAGAAGGTTCAAAAGAAAGCCTACTTTAATTGTCCCTTTTAAAAAACACATTTTAACAAACAGGACCCCAAAATATTAGTGAAAACTGCTGCATCAATTTTCAAAAAAGAAAAAAGATTTCTACTGATAGACACTGATGAGATTTCTATTGATAGTGCCTGTGATGCTTTGTTTGGTTCAGTTCCCCTTTAACACCCTTTCCCTTTTAAGATGGCCGCTTACCCAGAGCAATGAGGTAGGGTGGATACAGTAAAGGGACGTCTGTTCGGAGACTGTCGTTCACGATTCTCCTGGAAGGAAAGGAAACATCACAAGGAATAGAATGGAACCCAGCAAATCAGCTATATGATGCTGGTTCAACACAGCATGTGTCATGGACACTGCATACAAGCTCAACAAATCTGTATGGCATTGATGCAAAAAAATGTTCGATATAATAACATACCCAAAGCTCCCACTCCCCAAAAAACAAAACAAAGACACACATACAACCTGCAACAGCTAAAACCAAATGAAGACAAACAAAAACAAGCAACCTCCCCTCTAAAAAAAAAAAGGAGTAAAGATAAGATGACTCACACTACAAGGATTTCTCTAATTTGGCTATACCATGTGCATGCACGCACGCGTGTGTTTGTGAATGTGTGTCTGTGTAAATGAGTTGGACTCTTCCAATCACGGGGGAATACATGCATCATAAATCGTTTCCCTCTTTCCTGCAGTGGGGAGATGGCGCGGCACTATTGCACCTGGCTTTCGAGTTTGGACTGTTGTGCATTTAACTTTTTTTCTTTTTTTTACAAAGATTACGTACAGAGAACAGACTACATACTGATGGTGGTAGGGTCAGTGTGTGGTATTTATTAGCTACAACAGCACAGACCCACATCACAGGAACCGTGCAATGTTATGCTGTCCCAGTAAACATGCCAGATCAGATCTGGAAGTGTTTTGGTTATGGCCAGTGTTCAGTCAGAATCGGGCTGGATCAGTTATGCCAGACGTGACTTCCTGCATCCAATCTGGTTCCATTATTCCAAGGAAAGCCTGGACCATACTGTGCAAAACCGGCCTGGATCCAATCTGGATGGCCTGTTTATATTTTGGCCAGATGCATCTGGTCCGGAAGCAAGCCAGTGTGCAAGAGTCATTAGGCCTGGTTCTGGCAGAACGCAACCGGCATGCTACCAGTTTCCCCACTTTCAGACTCAAGTTGCACACTTCCGCAGATGGCCCCGGTTCTGGCAGAACACAATCAGCATGCTACCAGTTTCCCATTTTCAGATTCAGTTGCATTCTTCCACAGACAGCTCAGATCATATGGTGCAAAATGTAACTTTCCCACTTTCAGACCTGGCTGTGTTCTTCCACAGACAGTCCAGATCACACTGTGCAAGATGTAGCTTGCTCAAAACACATTCCCAATGGGCACACAACCAACAGTAGGCCTCTAACTCACCATGCTGTCGGCAGAAGCTCGTTCTCTGAGCTGAGGTCTGCACAGTACCTGGTCAGCGGCCGGTAGGCATGGTACAGGATCAAGCAACAGTCCTAGAATGACAGAATGAAACAAGTGTCCAGTGAACAAACAAAAATGAAACACCTGTGCGGTGAACAGGCTCTTGTCAACTGCAGCTGCTTGTACTAGACCGCAAACTCTCATCTTGAACATTTAGCACACTGAAGAATAGAATGATTAAAAATCTTTGGAAAAAGGGAATAAAATGACACCCCCAGAGTTCTCAGGCAGAAGTTGGTGAATATTATCAGCTGGGAGAAGCACATTCCTTAAAGAAAGACTATGCTCCTGCGTCAGCAACAGCATATTTCCTGCAAGGGCCAAAAGTTTTTAACCCCCCCCCCCCCAAGTGTGCTTTCACGGGTAATAACTGAAACACAAAAAGAAGTAACAGCCAGTGACTGGTCACATTACAGGGGACATACTAACAAACAGCTGCATTACAAGCCAGGGGATGTATGAACAAACATCTGCACCGTAATTGTAACGAGTGAAAGCCAGTTTGGCTCAGCGGTAGAACACTTGGCTAGTAAGCAGATGGACATGGGTTTGATTCCACTCTGACGTATCATTCTCTTCAAAAGTTGAGGTTTACGGATGCTGCCTTCTGACTTTGTCCCCTAGAATGAATGAAATGTTAAAATGGCTCACGCCTCTGCCAACCAGAAAAATCATTCTGGTTGGGCAGAGTCTACCTGTTCCCCTACATCCTGGGATCTTGGTCCCCGCCAGTCTCTCTGGAGACAACTCAAGTGTTACAAACAGGCCGACAGCAACACCTGCATACTTTGTGATAGGCCATGGAAAAGGTAAATCCGCAAAGCGCTGAGCACTCCCACTTACCATCATCTCCTAAGAGGAAGAATTCACACTCTAAGACGTTCTGTATTCTGTACGGGTACTCTTGCGGGTGGGCGTAGCCAAACTTGTTTTTCACTGAAACAAACGGGTCGACAAATAGGCAAGTCAGACTACGGAACACGTTCAATGGACTCACAGGTGATGGAGCGTCAAACAGTTGCATGCCTGCCACAATCAAAATTGCACAAAGGTGGGGTTTAGCAGCCTGCTGACACCGTGGTATGGGTAGGGCCTGCTGATGCCATGTTATGGGTAGGGCCTGCTGACAACATGGTATGGGTAGGGCCTGCTGACGCCATGGTATGGGTAGGGCCTGCTGACAACATGGTATGGGTAGGGCCTGCTGATGCCATGGTATGGGTAGGGCCAGCTGACGCCATGGTATGGGTAGGGCCTGCTGACGCCATGGTATGGGTAGGGCCTGCTGACGCCATGGTATGGGTAGGGCCTGCTGACGCCATGGTATGGGTAGGGCCTGCTGATGCCATGGTATGGGTAGGGCCTGCTGACAACATGGTATGGGTAGGGCCTGCTGACAACATGGTATGGGTAGGGCCTGCTGATGCCATGGTATGGGTAGGATGCCAGGGTATGGGTAGGATGCCATGGTATGGGTAGGGCCTGCTGATGCCATGGTATGGGTAGGGCCAGCTGACGCCATGGTATGGGTAGGGCCTGCTGATGCCATGGTATGGGTAGGACCCGCTGACGCCATGGTATGGGTAGGACGCCATGTTATGGGTAGAGCCTGTTGACACAATGGTATGGGTAGGGTCTGCTGATACCATGGTACGGGTAGGGTCTGCTGACGACATGGTATGGGTAGCGAGAAAGTACACAATGTGGACAAATTGCACCTTCATGCAGAGAAGCACCTTCTAACTCTGTATCAGAGAAGATCACCAAAACTTGGACCCAAAACACACTGGACACTCCTTAGTTCTTAACTATTTTGGGTCAAACATGTTTTTGATTGCTTTTTGTTCATCAAAAACATCACCACTTTCTGGTAAAACTTATCACAGTAACCAGCAAAGCACCATCTTTTTTCTCCCCCCCCCCCTTTTTTTTTTGAAGATAAACACAGAATGTAGCATGAAGCAACATTACTATGCTGTTTTAATTATCATTTGCAGAATTCAAACAGTACTGGTATTTGAATGAATAATCTGATAAACAGGCTCACTTTTCTCTTGGTCTTTGTTTTAGCATGTGATGAGCGTACTAGTATCCAGTCAAATGGAGTACAAGCTTAATCCCTTCACTGCCCCAGCGTGTAAAATTTCAAGGCTGAAAAGTGCCTGCACACATGCTCGCAAAGGGACTATTTTTCCAGTCATATAACACACCTACCTTCACTACTGTGCATTATGGTGCAAATCCTTTCACATGCTGATTGAAAGAAGGAGAAAAACAGGTTTTAAGGATTTTCAATTTCAGACTTTTGCTGGTCGTCTTTGAGTGACAATGAGGTAAGTGTGGCAGTGAAAGGGTTAACTAAATCTGTGAAAAATAATCCACAAACTGCATGATAAAACAGACTTTACTCACCAACATTTTGGCATGTTGTGATTAGCCGGGTATTTGATATGACGCCAAATTCCTGCAAACACATAATTTCCAAATCAACACACAAGGGAGCTAATCAGAGCTTGAAATACGTAACACAAATACAACAACAAAGACCTGAGTCGCCTACGATAACTCTCACCTGGCATGCGTGTAAATACAAGGTACGTAAACTCCATCTCATAATTCCATAATTTCCAGTTCCAAATTTGGCTTACATAAAACCTTGTCAAATACAGGAAACAGTACAATAAATATTCACTGATCACCGGCATTTCGATCTACACATATGTGCATTGAAATCAAAGCATTTTCAGCACCACAAGCGAGTTAAATTCAACAGAAATCAGTCTGGTGGCAATTTAGTTATTTACTCACTGACCGCGTCTGGAGATGTTATCAATATCATACTCATGCATTACAACCAGAACTTCTACAAGGAACACCTGAGAACACCTGAGAACAAGCTGTAAGCACTAAGTGTAACCACCATTTTCTTTCATTTCTCAACACCTGAGATTGAGAACAAGCTGTAACCACCATTTTCTCACAATGTTTTGAAGGTAATTTTTTTCCTGTTACCCAAATTGCCCAGCTCTTCCTCTTTTATTCTTTACCTCAACTTTGGAAGCCAGAAATATACAGGTGGGGGCCATCAGCCATGGATCGATACACTTGAGTGAATTTCTGAAAACCATGACAACAAAACAAATAAAAAATAATCTAATCATAAACCTGGGGCTGGCCATTAACATTTAAACAGACTGTAACATAAAAAATTTAAATTTATGGAATAAATTTATGATTTCACCGTTTCATTTATCATTACTTCAAGCTACCCCACTGACTGTGTGTGTGTGTGTGTTGTGCATGTATACTGTGTATGTGTTGTGTGTGTATGCTGTGTATGTGTGGTGTGTATATACTGTGCATGTCACTATGTGTGTTGTGCGTGTGTACTGCGTGTGTGTTGTGTGTGTATATTATGTATGTGAGTGTGTGTGTGAAAAAAGTCTGCAAGGACCAAAGCTAGCTGTGGCAACCAGATCTGGCAAGTAAGATCTACAGGCTGTGGTTCAAGGAGCCTCCGGGTGGCTGTCTGGTTTGTGTCGCTTGCGCTAGACTCTGACCCGTTTAACGAGCGAGGCAGCCTGCGAGTAAGGTGTTGGGAGACAACCTTTAACTCAAGAATGGCCACACCCACCCACATCCTTCTTGAAACTATCCTTAGCAAAGCCAAAGACTGATGGGTGGTGTTACCTTGCATAGAAGCGTTTGAAATATACTGTTGCCGTTGCAATCACCTGCTGGCGAACTTTCAACTGCTCACCCAACGCTTGGATAACTGCAACACAAGAAAGAAGATGCAGGATCACAGTCACCACCTTGCATAACGTTACAAAAGAAGACAGAGGGAAAAAAAGGAAGATTAAGACACTCAGAAAGGAAGACTAAAGACATTCAGAAAGGAAGACTAAAGACATTCAAAAGGGGATGGAAGTGAAACAGTCCCAGGAGTAAAACCCTGACAGTCACAGCACCAGCCATCATCTACCCTACTTCAGTTAACAGTCTTTCTTTTTTTCCCCTTTCAACATAATAACTGCCGATTGCTTTACAATTACATCACACTGGGCAAGAGCTTTTCATCATCAAATTTGATATCTTCAGCCTCAAATCTGAGCTCTTTACTACTTTAGCATCAATATTCAAATCTAATATCTTTAGCCTCAAATCTGAGCTCTTTAGCCTCAAATCTGATAATGATATCTTACATCACACTGGGCAAGAGCTCTTCAGCATCAAATATTCAACTGAGT
The DNA here is from genome assembly GCA_018857735.1 of Alviniconcha marisindica. Lineage (NCBI taxonomy): Eukaryota > Metazoa > Mollusca > Gastropoda > Provannidae > Alviniconcha > Alviniconcha marisindica. Next base: position 308,612 of record JABMCL010001966.1, read on the forward strand.
CTACGCTATCCTATTGACTGTGAGTGTGCACACACGCATGAGCAGAAGTTTGTTTGGACTGTTTATTTTTTTTTGCTTCGTGCTCCAGTTTGGAAAAATAGCACTAAAAAAGTACATTATTATTATTATATATGAACAATACAGCAAATCCACATTGATAATTACCTGGTAATTATCGTAATACTTAATCACTGAATCACTCAATCAGTGAAAGTCTAGTATTAATTATCATGTGCTACACCCACAACAGTTTTGGCTAAGTGGCAGCAGAAGTGTGCAAATTATAATAATTATCAATGTCATCATCTTACACACACACAAACACTGCCATGAAAAACAACTCACACAAAACACAGGCATATGGACACACACACAGACACACACACTAACATTTGATCCAAACCCACAATTGGCAAAGAAGATCATAACTTTCTGGTACTCGTCCTCTGTGAGAATCTTCAGGTCCTGTTGTCGCTCCCTGAGCAGGTCCTGTTTGTCCAGCATCCACTGCTGACTGAAACACACAGAGAAACACTCCTGTGGTATAGCAACTCCACTAAGTAGTTAAATTACTTCCACACTGTACTCATAGTCATAATCATATCCATCAGTCATAATGCTCTGTTGCAGTCACACTCATACTGTCACAGATGTACAGTCATTTGAGAGTTCTTTTTCAGCATTTCATGAGGTTCCAAACTCTGCCTTTACTATCCAGCCCAGCTCTGCCCTTATTCAATTATTGTTCAGGGTCAGGCTAAATGCAGTGAACATCAGATAGATATTAACTTGGTGGATACAATGCAGCACTTGACATGAGGTGGAATGATCGAAGGGAATGTCGGTGGCTCACAGAACACTCGCTCTCAAATGCCAGAAGTTTTGCACGCGTGATCGAGTGGTCTCCAAACAGGATGGGTGACCCCTGACCATCAGTCAATTTAGTGCCTAAGTCAAGTGCTGCTCTTAGGCTTTGTACCCGCCCCAACGACTAATTCTGAAGCCAAATTCTGTGCTGACTCCACTAAATGACCTTCGGATGAAACCAAAAACCACGGCCAGGTACTTACTAGGTAACTTATAAATGCAAGATTCATTGATTGTGGTCAATAGCGGACGAAGAAGAAAAATACGACGAAGAACTCAAGAAAACCGTCAGTCAAACTGTAACGGTCAGCTCAATCTTTTCAGTCTCTGGATTCACAGCTGAGTGACCGAATAACGTACCAAACGAGTCCGATGGTGAAATAAACTGAAATGCTGTTTGCAGTCTGCGTGGGTCCGAGTGCAACCCGATGCAGCTTGGTTTTGCTCGACTGCTTACGTTTCACTTAGTTTCAGACTTTCAGTTTCACTACATAGGCAGTTCTCAACGCATCCTTTTGAAATTTGCAGAATTCAATGACCGGTAACCTTACATCAAATAAAACAAACATAAACGCTCGGCTCCTCTAAACTTACTAGTGTGAGCTGTGCCAAAAATTGCCTGCCATCGTCGATGCCGCCTTTTGTTCTCTTCACTTCGCGACTCCAACCGGAAGAAGCAAGTTTCACTGTTGTCTTTGACATGCGCAGTTGAAATCTAGAGGGAAGACCGCGCGCACGCGCGTTTGAAGTAAGCAGGCTACTAGGCCGCAGGGTTTGTTACACCGGCACTCCGAGTACCGCTTTCCAGCACCTTCCTCCAAACTCTGTCAGATTTAGTTAGTCAGATTTAGATACGCCACTGAAGGGGCACTCTTCATCTCCGCGCAGCTGTCCAGCGACGCGGTCAGCGCCCTCCGAAAGGTTCGGGTACTAATTTGACTGTAGAAGCAACCTAGCACCAAAGCACGCATCGCATCCACCCCGGGTTAAAAAAAAGAAGAGGTCCGTCTCGATTCAAACGATTGTGGTAGTATTTGTGCTGGTGTAAACTTTACACCAAAGTGACTGTTGGCGGCAATAAATGATACGCCTTGTTTTATTTGAATTGTTTGTAACAAACTTACTATTGTCAGTTGAGCACCAACACTTGAAAAAAACTGCTCGTTAGCTGACAGTTTTCTGGACCCTGTGGCGTAACTATGATACGGCAGTGGTTGAAGGAAGTATGTCGTAAACCAGTGCTTGGAGTTTCGGGTTTGTTAAACACCGTGTATCCGCGTTCCGCGGAAATGTTCAGCCGGAGCTCCCGTTACAGCGAGGCCCAGCCGGAGCAGGCAGAAGCAAAACGTCGATCCGCGTAAACTACACTGATTTACGTCAAATGTAGGTATTGCCCCTCTAAAGATCTTTTGGGGTTTGGGAAAGGGGGGAAAACTTTCCCGTGTCCTGTGGTGTAAATTTCTTGACATTTGGTTTCTTGTACCCTCACAATCAACATTTTCTTTTTGATTTCGGCCTTTTGCAGGCAAAATTGCACTTTCTTAAAAAACGACAGGAAAACGAAATCACTTGGTGCATTTTGGTTATTGTCACTATGTTATTAAACATCCCATGCATGAGATGATGGACTATCACTGTCTAAGAGTATTTAGAAGTCGCGTTAGAATGATAGGAAAACACTCGCCAGGTTTTTCTGTGTTCCGAACCAGAGTGCATGAGTGTCTGTTCCGATGCTGAGCCTTGCCGTGTTCCGATCCAGAGCACCGTCGTGGTGATTTTTCTTCTTGGCAATTAGTATAATCCATGCCAGACAGGTTATCAACGAGGTCTGAAGATTCAGTTTTATAGATGGAGTCGCCGAGTAACGTCAGTCTTATCGAACTGCTTCGTCCATTTTTGCCGAGTGGATATATTACACCTCGTCGAAACAAAGACATCTCCTCGGGTCATGTTGAGAAAAAACTGAATAACAAACAACGAAAGAACAGGAAAAGAAACAGGTATGATCAATCACTTTTATTATTATGCTGAGTGTGAAATATTTCGATACCTGTAGAATATGTACTTCAAGGTGTATGGAATAAACCATGTAAACGGTATAATTACTTCTCAGTGATTCATGGTGTGGAAGTTATGTCCGTCCATGTGTGTGTTTGAAACTGAATGTCATTCAGTGTTTTCCCCGTGCTAGTAGTCTGTCTAACGTTTGGCATCGCCCTCTGTGTCCTTGTGTAAAGGTCCTTGTTGGAAATGGGGAAGACCTATCAAAGTATAAGATTAAATATTTTAGTAAATATAATAATTAAATAATAATAATAATAAAAAAAATACATAAATTTTCTATAGCGCTATTCCCCGCTGAGTGAGTAACGACTAGAGAACTTACAGAAGGAAACGATTTTCAAGAATATAATTAGAATACAAGACAAAGCAAGAAAGAGCCATTCTTGTAAAGATTTGGCAGAACCAGCCCTGTAAAAGTTTGGTGGAGGTGCGGGGTATGTAGGGAGGTGGTAGGGGGGTGGCAGGAGGGTGGCGAGGTTCACAGAACGTGGTACAGTCAACTATGGACGATGGATTGGAAATGACAATGGAGGGACTGAGGGGGTGATGTGCACTACTAATGGTAATACTGGGAATCTGAAAGTCTGAGTCTGAAACCTGGGGCTGATCCACTGCAGAGAAAGGGAAATTCTTCGTCGTTTTCGTCGTCGTCTGAGGAACTATCCGAGCCTATATATTGCGGTCTACCGTGTTTACGACTAGAGGGGGGTGGGGTGGACGGGTGTAAAAAACGTATAAATGAAGGGCTAACTTCTGGCTGACGAGTGGGCAAAGAAAGAGGTGGTTCCAGTTCGGACAGTTGTTTTGTATATATATGCTCTGGTATGCGCCCTAGCACCAGAATTGGAGGGTGCCGTCACGGAGGGGAGAGAGATTGCGACATGAAGGGTCAGAACAACTTGACTAGAGCTACCGTACCTGCTGCGGGTTATCGGCTAAAGCGACCCAGCAGAAAAGTTATGGCGACCAACGACACTTACCTCTGCGACGTGTAGAGGAATGTCCCCAGGCAATAAGTAGAGCATAAGTGAACAGAGAAGGTAACCGTAGTACCTGCTTTTGGCAGCGAGAGGTGGAAGAGGAAGGACTGCGTCTCCACCAAACGTTTACAGACAAAACAAGAAAGAGCAATTCTTGTAAAGATTTGGCAGAACCCGCCCTGTAAAAGAACGAAAAAAAAAAAACAATTGCAGTAACTCGGTGTTTTACGCCCAGTCAACCGGTATGGTTGGTCTGAACAAAAGCAAAAACAAAATTCATTCATCGTAATCATAAGCGCAGCAAATAAGTACAGGAAAAACAATATTGTTAAGGGCGGGCTCGGTAACACAAAATGTTTGTGTGGGTGGGTTTGTGTGTGTGGTGTGTGTGGGGTGTGTGTGTGTGTGTGTGTGTGTGTGTGTGTGTGTGGTGTGTGTGTGTGTGTGAATGTATTGTGTACGTGCGTGTGTGTGTTGGGGTGTCTGGGGGGAGGGGGTATCAATGTTTTGGGTGGTGGGGGGGGGGGTGCGTGTATGGGTGTGGGTGTATCAGTGTGTGTGTGTGCGCTATCTGTTAGGACAAAACACAACATGCAAATCCATTTTGTGGGGTAATGCCCTTCATTAAACTACAATGAAACGACACTTAACAGTTAAACGTTGAAAGGTGAAGTGGATTTAGACCACTTATCAGCTTTTGTTTGAGCTATGCTGGTTTCGTGTCCAATGAAAACAAAAAGGAAAAAAGAAAGACAACAACAACAACAACAAAAATAGCACACAAAAACCATCAGTATTGAGCCCAGAGTTAAAATTAAAAGTGTACAGCTGTGAGTGGCAACCACCTTCCACCTTTTCTCACATACTTCCCACATACTCACACCCCTCCGCTCCCCTCCCCTCCCCCCGCCCCCCCTTTCCTCGCCCCCATCCCCACGCTGTGTTTGTCAGGCGCCTTCTATGGCGGCTTACTAGCGTCAAAAGACAAAATTATTATCTGCACATAACTACAATTATGTGCACATAATTACTAATTTTGTCTTTTGATTCAGCTAACGGCTTACTTGCGTCAAAAAGCACATAATTATGTTTATTATGTAACTTTTGCATTTTCAATGACTGTTCTTTGAGTTTTAAAATGTAAAAGATGCGTTACTGTGTACTGTGATGTGGTTAATGTTCAGCCACGTTTTAATTTCTCTGATGAAGCCGTAATAATGTTGAATCTTGAATTATCTTAAGATAATTAGTAATTATGTGCACATAATAGTAGCTGTGTGCCTTCCGTGCTGCTTCCAAGGGCTTACTTGCGTCAATTTTTACATAATTACAATTATGTTCACATCAACTATTAATTATGTTGAAACGGCATAAGTGCGCATGTGCGGGCTTGTCACCGCTTCTCTTTTCTTTGTAGCAATGGCGGTCGCCGACGGCAGGGAGCCGACGGGTTATTTCAACATATTCACTATTTATCTGAACATAATTACTAATTATCTCACCATAGGAGTGAATATGTCTTTTGACGCTTGGTTCCAACGGCGTAAATGCGTCAAAAGCACAAAATTACTAATTATGTTCACATAACGGTACTTATGAGCCTTCTGCATGTGCTGCTTCCAACGGCTTACTCGTGTCAAAAGTACATAGTTACAATTATGTGGAGACCAACTTAGTAATCATGTGTAGATAATGAGTAATTATGTGCACATAATGAGTAGGAGTGGGTGGGTGTCAGTGTGGGTGTGCGTTACGTGCACCGCGGCCTACTAGTAACTTTGTCTTTTGACGCTAGTAAGGCGCCATAGCCTTCGCCGTACAGTGTGCACTAGGTGATATAGTTACACACAATCATATTGTATTGCCTGTTTACACAAACCTTTCGCGACCCCTACCTACAGTAGCACGCAGTTTCAGGGAAAAATGATGTTTTGCCGTGGCACAGAGCCAGCTACCGAGTATGCATATTACCGGGTGTCAGCAAGTAAGTAAACATGGTGCTTAACGTCCACAGAAACCGTACGACTTATTAGGGACGGGGAGAAGGGGTGAAGGGGAGAAGGGGTGAAGGGGGGATATGAAGGTGGGGGGAGAGGAAGATTACATACCTATCGCTACACTGTCACCACCAGAATGATTCCTGCATTAAGATGGGCAGCGATGAGAGCCATTTTAATGTTTCAGTAGGAAGTAATGGACAAAGTCACAGGACAGTGTCCACAAACCACAAGCTTTTTGAAGAGAAAGGAGAGCCGAAGCCCGGCGGTGTCGAGCCGAGGTCCTTCCGCTTACCAGCCTAACGCCATACCGCTAGGCAGCGTTGTTTTGGACTCTCTGTAAGCGTGAAATCTGCTTCAATGATAATCCTGCAAGGATGGAACTGCAGTAGTCAGGCCGGGATGTTATGGCAGATGAAAAGAGTTGGGCAGTTGCACTCTGAGTCAAGTATGGTCGGATTGAAGCTATTCTTCTAAGTTCTAGGTATGCTGCACGGCATACACTGCTGATGTGTTGTTGCATAGACAGTGTCTGGTGGAGATGAACTCCTAGGTTCCTAACTGAAGATTTGAATGGTATGCGCTTGCCACCTATGTCTGCGCTATCTCTGCCAACCGAACTAAGGCGGGGTGGAGGCAACGGGAAGAACTTCGGCCTTTTCTGCATTTAGTTTGAGCTTGTTGCTCTACATCCAGTCTACAAGACTTTCAATGCAGGTCTGGATATCACAGAGAAGAGGCTGAAATTGATCGGGAGGAGCCCCCTTTGACAACTGGGTATCATCAGCGTATTTGTGATAATCACACTCATGGCGACATATCAAGTCAGAGAGGGGCTGTGGGTACAATGTAAACAGGATTGTCCCAAGAACCGAACCCTGCGGAACCCAGAACTGAAGAGGGCTGTCGCTTTCGGACAGAGGAAGGATGTCGTAAACCCATGCTTGGATAGTGAAGGATGTAAACCCATGCTTGAAGGATGTAAACCCAAACTTGGATGAAGGATGTCGTAAACCCATGCTTGGATGAAGGATATTGTAAACCCGCCATGCTTGGATGAAGGATGTCGTAAACCCATGCTTGGATGAAGGATGTTGTAAACTCATGCTTGGATGAAGGATGTAAACACATGCTTGGATGAAGTATGCCGTAAACCCATGCTTGGATGAAGGATGTAAACCCAAACCTGGGTGAAGGATGTCGTAAACCCATGATTGGATGAAGGCTGTTGTAAACTCATGCTTGGATGAAGGATGTAAACTCATGCTTGGATGATGTCGTAAACCCATGCTTGGATGAAGGATGTTGTAAACCTATGCTTGGATGAAGGATGTAAACCCAAGCTTGAATAAAGGATGTCGTAAACACATGCTTTGATGAAGGATACTGTAAACCCATTTGGATGAAGGATGTCGTAAACCCATGCTTAGATGAAGGATGTCGTAAACTCATGCTTGGATGAAGGATGTAAACTCATGCTTGGATGAAGGATGTAAATTCATGCTTGGATGAAGGACGAAGGATGTTGTAAACCCATGCTTGGATGAAGGATGTCGTAAACCAGTGCTTGGATGAAGGATGTCGTAAACCCATGTTTGGAGTTTACCTACCCCCTTGCAGTGAGCCGGCTTGGCTTAGCGGTAAGTCGTTAGGCTGGTAAGTATAAGGACCTGGGTTCGATTCCGCCTCGGCTCTCCTCTCTCTTCAAAAGTTGTGGTTTCTGGACACTGAGTGTGAGAACTTGCGCCCGCGCACGCGCGCGCACACACACCACACACACACACACACACACACACACACACACACACACACACACACACACACACACACACACACACATCCGCGCGAAACCAATGGCACACGACTGCACGCACACACGCACACACGCAAGGCATTCAGAGTCCAGAGGAGACTGAAAGATGGGTCTTGAGGGCAGATTTAAATGATGCTATGGAGGAGGAAGACGGAGCTGAAGCCATGGACCTCTGTGTTTATACGTAGGTCCGTGGGTAAAGCATCACTGAAGAAGAACTTGAGAAAAGCCTCACCACGCCAACGCCGTGAGCCACTTTGGCCCAGCCGCGGCATGGGCGGCGTTTTTCGGCTGCCAGTGACGAACCAGACGGTGACCACGATGATGTGGAGCTTAACCAGTGTCCTCAGATGTTGGGCTGACATATTCGGGACAAACTGTAATAAACTATTAACACTTTCACCGCCATGCCTGCCGCGCCGCCACTCGGAAAACGACCAGTAAAAGTGCTAACTTTGAGATCGTTAAGGACTTCTTTCATGGTGCTTTATGCTCGCAGAAACCAAATGGCTTATTAGGGACGGGCCCAGTTCCATCTTCAACTCACGATATTTGACTCCACTGATTTTGGCATGTGTGCCGTTGTGACTGTTAGTGCTGAGAAGAAATAAATGCTTAGAACTGGGCAGGGTCTGCTAGAGACGGGTAAAGAGGAACAAACAGAAATGCGAGAAATGCCGATTTCGCCCGCAGCAGCAGTGACGACTACGGCTCGGAGCTGTGTCGTGGAAGAAGAGGTGGACGCGGTCCGGCTGGGCTCCCGGCGCCGTCCCAAAGAGTCCGTACGGTCTCTGTGGACGTAAAGCAACGCTGAACAAACTACCGCCTTACCACTATGTCTCAGTGACAGGCTCACACTGTTAAACTGACACGAAAACGTAGTTCGTACCTATGGCTTTGGGGGGTTTCGGCTTCATTCAGTATCCGTTCCAACCCCGTGTTACGTACGCAGCAGCACGTAAAAGATCCCGGTCATTCTGCCAAAAGTGCAGGTGGCAGGTTACAGCTAAACACGCATGCACCTCACGTATGTGGCTCTGCATGAAGTGACATGGTGCATGGTTGTATGTGCGTGTGGTTCATGATTTGAGATATGTTCTTCGTTGCGCGATCAAACGACAGCTTTAATTTCCCACTGGGATTAATAAAGTATATTGTTATTGTTACACTGAACGCGCCGAGATGGCAGCAGTTTAGTGTGGCACCAGCCATGCCAGCGCTGTAAGTACGCCACTTCCGGTGGATATTCAAAAACGCGCTATACATGAAAAGCTAGTCACTCATTTAGAATTATATGCGAGCGCAGTGAGTCTGCTCGAGAGCGGAGAATAGCGCTACGTGAAATCGATCAACTACAACATATACTTCAAAAGCAGCCCAATTATGTTGTGTGCGGCGCCTGACACTACAACAGGCACTGACTGAGCGGTCAGTAAGTGAAGCGAAGCAAACTGACACACGTCTGAGCTCCGACAGGAGCCGCTGTGTCAAAGTCGACTAGTGGCCGTTTTGGGCTCCCATGCCTATGCCCGGATAAGCCTTATCGTTCGTGTAAAGTACCATGATAAAAGATGGCACACGTACAGTTCAGACGCTCCGGCAGGAGCGGTGTGAAAGTCGAGGTGGCCGTTCTGGGCTCCCGTGCCTATGAAAGCCTTATAGTCGGTGGTTTTTGTAAAGCACCGTGAAAAAGGATGACGCACGTACAGCCGGTTCAGAGCCACCGCTCGGAAGCTGTGTGAAAGTCGAGGTGGCCGCCCCGGGCTCCCGTATCTAATAAGCCTTATGGTTTCTGCGGAGACGTAAAGCACCATGAAAAAAGAAGATGACACACAGGCGTACAGTTCAGATCTCAGGAGCTGTGTGAAAGTCGAGGTGGCCGCCCCGGGCTCCCGTATCTAATAAGCCTTATGGTTTCTGCGGAGACGTAAAGAAGATGATACACAGGCGTACAGTTCAGATCTCAGGACTGAGCTGTGTGAAACTGAGTCGACTCAGTGAGGTGCCCGTCATGGTTCTCAGTCTTAACTTTATGTATTATTATTTTACGAGCCCGCCATGACCACAACAAAATTGCCCCTTGTGGGATGATTAAAGTTTTTTTTAATTGAATTGAATTGATTCGGGCTCCCCGCCTTCCCTGCAGTGACTGATAGTCCGTACCCGCGTTCAGTGGACGTAAAGCAGTGGCCTTGAACTTAACACGTACAGCGGCCCGCACCGGCCGCGCACACTCGAAGACCCTACTCATGCAGTCGGAGACTTATGATAGTAATAAACTAATACATGTATAGTGTGCGGCTAATAAATTAATCTACAGGACCGGTTCCAGAGCCGCGAGTTCGCGAAATTCACCCAAGAAGGGGAAATACTCAGTCAAGGCATATATCATATTATAAACTCATCAAAATCAGTCAAAAGCTTCAGAAGAGTTACTGCCCTTACTTACACTGCCCAAGCCGAGATTGGAACAGCAGAGTTTTGTTGTTGTTGTCGAAAAGAGTGTTTGACCACATGCCGACGCTTTGGTGGTTCCTGTTGACTCGCCTGGTTCATCTCAGTTCTGCGATGTCAAGGTGGTGGTCATTCTAATAGAGCACGATTAAAAACCATGCGACGGGCAATTCCGGTCAGTCTTACCACCTTGCGTAAACATGTTGGGGTCTAATAATTATATAGAATTTCACACAGCGGTAAAATCCAAGCAGACGGGTCGGAAATTCCTGGACCGTTTTAAAAGATAATTTGGGTATAGATGATTCTGATATTTGTGACCCCAAATGGCGTTTAAATCAGTGTCACCGGAATTTCCGACCGCCTCCTTGGGTGTTACCACTAAGAAAGTCGTAGGTTTGAAACAAACTAACAACACACCGTGTATCCGCAGTGCAGGCAAAATTTCACTTTCTTCAAAAACTTGCGACACGGCTGAGAAACGCAGTCACTTGGTGCATTTTGGTTATTGTCACTATGTTATTAAATATCTCATGCGTGATATGATGAACTATCACTGTTTAAGAGTACTTAGAAGTCGCGTTAGAATGATAGGAAAACACTCGCCAGGTTTTTCTGTGTTCCGAACCAGAGTGTATGTCTGTTCCGATGCTGAGCCGTGCCGTGTTCCGATCCAGAGCTCCGTCGTGGTGATTTTTCTTCTTGGCAATTAGTATAATCCATGCCAGACAGGTTATCAACGAGGTCTGAAGATTCAGTTTTATAGATGGAGTCGCCGAGTAACGTCAGTCTTATCGAACTGCTTCGTCCATTTTTGCCGAGTGGATATATTACACCTCGTCGAAACAAAGACATCTCCTCGGGTCATCTTGAGAAAAAACTGAATAACAAACAACGAACTTTGCAACAAATTCCCACGCTGAACATAAACCATGGAAAAATGCAATCCTTTTTGAGTGTTTGTGACGTGATTAGCAAATTGATGATAGCAAGAGGATCAGGCGTCTTTTTTGGGGTGTTTTTTTAAATTTATAAGTCTTAGCATACTTTACAAAACAATTAATCACAATTAGTTCAGTTCTTGAAGAGGATTAGCTCTCGGCAAATAGATCTCTCTCTTAAAACGGTCCAGGAATTTCCGACCCGTCTGCTTGGATTTTACCGCTGTGTGAAATTCTATATCAGTAATTATTAGACCCCAACATGTTTACGCAAGGTGGTAAGACTGACCGGAATTGTCCGTCGCATGGTTTTTAATCGTGCTCTATTAGAGTGACCACCACCTTGACATCGCAGAACTGAGATGAACCAGTCGAGTCAACAGGAACCACCAAAGCGTCGGCATGTGGTCAAACACTCTTTTCGACAACAACAAAACTCTGCTGTTCCAATCTCGGCTTGGGCAGTGTAAGTAAGGGCAGTAACTCTTCTGAAGCTTTTGACTGATTTTGATGAGTTTATAATATGATATATGCCTTGACTGAGTATTTCCCCTTCTTGGGTGAATTTCGCGAACTCGCGGCTCTGGAACCGGTCCTGTAGATTAATTTATTAGCCGCACACTATACATGTATTAGTTTATTACTATCATAAGTCTCCGACTGCATGAGTACGGTCTTCGAGTGTGCGCGGCCGGTGCGGGCCGCTGTACGTGTTAAGTTCAAGGCCATTGCTTTACGTCCAGTGAACGCGGGTACGGACTATCAGTCACTACAGGGACGGCGGGAGCCCGAATCAATTCAATTCAATTTAAAAAAAACTTTAATCATACCACAAGGGGCAATTTTGTTGTGGTCATGGCGGGCTCGTAAAATAATAATACATAAAGTTAAGACTGAGAACCATGACGGGCACCTCACTGAGTCGACTCAGTTTCACACAGCTCAGTCCTGAGATCTGAACTGTACGCCTGTGTATCATCTTCTTTACGTCTCCGCAGAAACCATAAGGCTTATTAGATACGGGAGCCCGGGGCGGCCACCTCGACTTTCACACAGCTCCTGAGATCTGAACTGTACGCCTGTGTGTCATCTTCTTTTTTCATGGTGCTTTACGTCTCCACAGAAACCATAAGGCTTATTAGATACGGGAGCCCGGGGCGGCCACCTCGACTTTCACACAGCTTCCGAGCGGTGGCTCTGAACCGGCTGTACGTGCGTCATCCTTTTTCACGGTGCTTTACAAAAACCACCGACTATAAGGCTTTCATAGGCACGGGAGCCCAGAACGGCCACCTCGACTTTCACACCGCTCCTGCCGGAGCGTCTGAACTGTACGTGTGCCATCTTTTATCATGGTACTTTACACGAACGATAAGGCTTATCCGGGCATAGGCATGGGAGCCCAAAACGGCCACTAGTCGACTTTGACACAGCGGCTCCTGCTGGAGCTCAGACGTGTGTCAGTTTGCTTCGCTTCACTTACTGACCGCTCAGTCAGTGCCTGTTGTAGTGTCAGGCGCCGCACACAACATAATTGGGCTGCTTTTGAAGTATATGTTGTAGTTGATCGATTTCACGTAGCGCTATTCTCCGCTCTCGAGCAGACTCACTGCGCTCGCATATAATTCTAAATGTGTGACTAGCTTTTCATGTATAGCGCGTTTTTGAATATCCACCGGAAGTGGCGTACTTACAGCGCTGGCATGGCTGGTGCCACACTAAACTGCTGCCATCTCGGCGCGTTCAGTGTAACAATAACAATATACTTTATTAATCCCAGTGGGAAATTAAAGCTGTCGTTTGATCGCGCAACGAAGAACATATCTCAAATCATAACCACACGCACATACAACCATGCACCATGTCACTTCATGCAGAGCCACATACGTGAGGTGCATGCGTGTTTAGCTGTAACCTGCCACCTGCACTTTTGGCAGAATGACCGGGATCTTTTACGTGCTGCTGCGTACTAACACGGGGGTGGAACGGATACTGAATGAAGCCGAAACCCCCCAAAGCCATAGGTACGAACTACGTTTTCGTGTCAGTTTAACAGTGTGAGCCTGTCACTGAGACATAGTGGTAAGGCGGTAGTTTGTTCAGCGTTGCTTTACGTCCACAGAGACCGTACGGACTCTTTGGGACGGCGCCGGGAGCCCAGCCGGACCGCGTCCACCTCTTCTTCCACGACACAGCTCCGAGCCGTAGTCGTCACTGCTGCTGCGGGCGAAATCGGCATTTCTCGCATTTCTGTTTGTTCCTCTTTACCCGTCTCTAGCAGACCCTGCCCAGTTCTAAGCATTTATTTCTTCTCAGCACTAACAGTCACAACGGCACACATGCCAAAATCAGTGGAGTCAAATATC
>JABMCL010000245.1:0-30000 GCA_018857735.1 Alviniconcha marisindica
TTTTAATACTGTAGAGAGAGAGAGAGAAGGGGGGGGGAGAGGGAGAGAAAGACACACAGAAATGGAGAGAGACGACAGAGACAGACTGAATCAACTTTATTTTCCGACGCTGAAGATTTTAAAAGGGAAAAATCCAAGGTTTTTAAGTATGCAAAATGACCATCGAAATGATTAAAATGAGTCACTAGTTTGAAAATTAATGAAATAAAAAATAAAAAACAACAACTTTATGTTGGTTTTTAATCAATTTTATTTTCTTATGCGGGCCCGAGACTGCTGTCTCGGGTTATCGTGGGACTTTTCGGAAGTGACGTCAGTCGGGAGTCAGTGCGGTTGCCATCTTAGATTTTTCTTTGAATGTTATGCGTGTGGTCGACAAAAAGCTCAACCATGCCGGCCTACTGTTTGCAGAAAACTGTAACAACCACAAGAACCCAAAGCATAACTGAATATTTCCCCGGGGAATCGACCCGCTGTGAGGCGAAAATGGGTAAAATTTTTACGTTCAAACAAGCTGACTTTGATGCTGTGCCTCATCACGCCCATTTGTGTAGCGAGCACTTCGCTGAGTGCGATTTCGTAAACTTTATGGCGGAATACCAAATTTTTTTAAAAGGGAATTTGTAGGCTGCCCAAAAGGGTAACCGTTTGGAAAAAATTTCAGTTCGAATCTCCAAGATGAAGCTACACAGCAAGCGCACAGCATGATACCAAAAAATGAGAAAAATACCTAAACAAGCGTAACAAGCAAAAAAAAAAAAAATCTAACACAACCCCTAGGCAAAAAAGGGCCGTAAAGAAAGAGCCGTACACAAATGCCTGGGGAAAAGAAAAAAAGGGGAAAAAATCCTGTGCAAAAAAGAAAGACCAAACCCACAAATGCGGGGAAAAACGAAAAATGGCTGCCCTAATCAGCAAGCAAACAGCTGACACCAAATGAAAAAAAACAAAACAGCTGAAACCCCCTCAAAACCCAAAAGGTTGCCAAACCTGAAAGGCAAAAGGGTGGAAAACACACACACACAAACACACACAAAAAAAAACCCCCAAATCACAACAGTCTAATAGGCTACTGGCAAAAAAGGGAAATGGACGACTACGGTCATAAAGCAAGAGCAAAAATAACTGGGGCAACGAAAAAACAGATGGAAAGCCAAACTAAAAAACCCCATAACTAACTCTAAACAACCCCCCTAAATAACCCGGCTTCCATCTAAAAAAAACAAAGGCTGCAGACGAAAAGCAAACGCTAATCAGGACTACCGAGACAAAAACGGGATTAAAAAAATGCAGACGACAAAAGAAATACAAAATGGTGCCCTAAACGGCAAATAAAAGCGGGTACGAAATGGCCAATAAAACCCAAAAATTTTAAAAAAAAAAAAAAAAGAACGCATAGTGAAAAAGAAGGGGAAAAGAGAGACAAAACAACAAATTTTTAAAAGAAAGAGGGGCAAGTAATGTCAGCGAACAACGGGGGAAAGGCTGGATTTAAAACGTGAAAGTCAAACCCCCAAAATACAAAAACGGCAGGGGGAAAAGCGTCCACGAATCCCACCAAAAAAGACTGAGAGGTCTCGTTAAACTCGGGGGAAATACCCCCCCCCCCCCCCCCCCCCCCCCCCCCCCCCCCCCCCCCCCCCCGTACATCGTAAATAACGATATAAAAATCGGAAACAAAAGGGAAGCCCAAGAGAAAAAACAGTGAATGGCAAAACCGGGAACTAGCCCAACCCCAAACCCTAAACCCAGGGAGGCCACGAAAAAACGCGTCTATTGAACTAGAACGAACAGAACTTTTTCATTTTTTTCATATGATGAAAAAAAAAAAGGATAAATTGGGGGAAAAAAAAAAAAAACCCAAAAAAAGGCGGGTCCCTGATGAGGTCTAGCCTGTTTGAAAAACAGAGTAAACAAACGAAAAACTGAAAAGCCCCGCACCTAACAAGGTAAAAAAGAAAAAACAAAAGGGGGAAATAAAAAAGGCCCAACCGGGAAAAGGCGTGGAGCTTATCCGGAGATTCGAACTGGTATTTTTTTCCCCGTCGGTTTCCCCGTGGTGCTGCCATTTTGCAGCGACTCCCCAATGAGTAGGCCATAGTGCACATGTTTTTGCGTCATGGGACGCTTTTCGGCGACAGAAAAGCCGTTTTTGTGCATTTTAACCCCCAGATCACAATTTCACACACATTTTTTTTCAGCGAAATTTAAAGGAAATCACCCCAAACTTTGGACGTGTCCTTTAAGCACAAAGCCGACGACCTGCCGTTGCTGTTGGTGAATCCGCTGGCGTAGGCTAAACAGGATTGCTTAGGCCAAAGGGGAACGGACCAAAGGGAGGCTCCCCAAAGCCTCGATTACTCCTCCCACTTCTCCCACCCGAACAGCTTCACGCGGGTGGGAGGGAAGGTGAAGGGTTAGGGGATGGAGTGGGGGGGGGGGGGGTACGAATTACCGTTTCCTACTGCCATATAGGCCGGTCATAGTTCAGGAGCTGTGTGGGAGTCGAGGTGGCCGTCCTGGGCTGTCCGTCCTAACGAGCCACCTGGTTTCCGTGGACGTAAAGCTATATTGAACCATGCTTGTCCCTAATATGTCAACTGACATCTGAGGACATTAAGCAAACACTACCTACCTACCTATAGGCCGGTATGTGTGAAGGCAAGGGAAGCAAAGGGGAACTGGGCGACAGACGTGGACACGGGCATTCGTGACAAACCCGCCAGGGAAAACAGCCATCCACCTCCATCAGAGGCTAAGACCAACAAAGCGCAAGTTTGGAAGAAGAAAGAAGTGTACCCGTTCACACCCCAAATACCCGCCTCAATAACACAGCGGGGTAGCAATTATCTGACTGGGGACCGGCTAATAGGCGGTTGTGTTCAGACGTTAAACAGGAACTCTGGCTGACTTTGAAGACAAAACGATGCTCATATTTGTCTGTGTGCATATTGTAAAACGCAGTTGCTCTCTCTCTCTCTCTCTCTCTCTCTCTCTCTCTCTCTCTCTCTCTCTCTCTCTCTCTCGTGCGCGCAACACACACACACACACACACACACACACAAACACACACACAAACGCGCTCGCGAACGCGCATACACACACGTGGGATAGAGAGTGGTGGGGAGACGGAGAGAAAGGGGGTTGAGAGGTGGGGGGTGGGGGGCAGAGGTAAAGGGAGTGGGGAAAGAGGAGAGAATGGGAGACAGATATGCTGAGGAAGGAGAACATGCGACAGACACAGCGGAGAAAGGAGAGAGGTGAGGAGAGAGACGGGGTGGACGAAGAGGGGAGAGACAGACAGACAAACGTGTAGATGCAGACAGAATGAGACACAAACAGAAACACTGAAAATGAGAAAGAGGGCGACGGGAAAGAGAGTGGCTGGGAGATAGGGGAGCGGGGTGGTAAGTAAGTAACTTGGTGTTTTACCCCCAGTCAACCATTACGGTTAGATCAGGGCGATAAGGGGGAGGGAGAGACCTGTGAAAGTCGAGGTGGCCGTCCTGGGCTTTCCGTCCTAATGAGCCTTTCGGTTTCTGTGGACGTAAAGCAACATGAACCATGCTTAGGCATTGGTCACAGTTTGTCCCTAATAATTATGTCAACCGACATCCGAGGACATGAAGCTCTACGTCATCATCATGGAGAGACAGACACTCAGACGAAATGAGACAGGGAGGCAGACAGACAGAAAAGGCGGAGGTGTGTGGGATCATGGAGGGAGAGAGAGAGGGGGGGGGGAGAAAGACAGACTACACACACACACACACACACACACAACACACATGCGGCAGGGAAAGAAAGAATGAAAAAGAAACAGACGACGAGATAGACACAGCTACGAGGGAAAGAAAGAGATGCGGGTAGAGAGAGACTGAGTAGACAGGGTGTGAGACTGACACTTCTTGGTTCTTGACAACTGCTCAAGATCAGCCACAGCATCATGATGATGATTGCTTTTATATATATATATATATATTATATATATATATATATATATATATATATATATAGCTATTCTCCGCTCTCGAGCAGACATGAGTGACTAGCTTTTATAGCGCGTTTTTGAATATCCACTAGAGTGGTGTAGTTACAGCGCTGGCATGGCTGGTGCCACATGAAACTGCAGCCGTCTTGGCGCGTTCTGTTTACACCATACAACGACCATGCATCATGTAACTTCATGCAAATCCACATACGTAAGGTGCATGCGTGTTTAGCTGTAACCTGCCACCTGCCACCTGCACTTCTGGCAGAATGACGGGGATCTTTTACGTGCTACTGCGGTAACACGGGGGTGGAACGGATACCGAAATATGAGTCAGCACAGGAAAGCTGACCCTGGAGAAGAACACTCCTGCAGATTCGAAACCACGACCTTTCAATCACGAGTCCGACGCTCTAACCACTGAGCTATTCCCGCTCCCCTGCATGAGACAGACATGCAGAGAAACTCAGACAGACCTACCTGCGAAGTAGAGAGAGAGGGGGGGGAGGGAGAGAGAGAGAGACAAACAGACAGACTGAGAGAGAGAGAGAGAGAGAGAGAGAGAACGACGAAGCAGCGGAGGACACACGCCGACGGGGGAACAGGCTGGGCAGTTGTGATTGGAGGCGAACAGCATCGGCTTGTACGACAGACGCGATGGGGACTGAGTCACAGCTGTTCGCTGTTATTTGGGTAAACAGACAAATTGTCCTGGGAAAACAGGGACCGGGAAGAGCCGGGAGACCACCCAGCCACCGGTCGCCGCGTGTCTCTCGTGTCACAGTGTGTACCTGTGGAGCAACCGTTATTAACGTTCCCTTTAGAGCGTTGATTTCTAGCTTAATCCCTTGAAGAAAGAGGGTTTGTTTGGCTCCATGTCGAACACTAGTGTTCGGAGAGCTTACCGATCAACACCTGTCCAAACGTGGCGTGACGCACGCACCAGTCTTAACTTTCAACTCGGTTCAGGGGACATTTGAGTCTAGCTTAGCCCCCCCCCCCCCCCCCCCCCTCCCACTTACGCCCCCTCAAAGAAAACAAAAGGGGGGCGGGTGGATCGTACATCCATGCATCGTCTCAGTGATGTATACCTCTGACCCTGTCACCAGCAACATCGCACCCACACCATTCATTTGATCGGCATTCCGTGCACATTTATGCACAAATAAACTGTAAGTTGCAAGACATGACGATAAAACAACTCCATGTGCGTGTGTGTGGGCGTGGGGAGGGGAGGGGGGAGAAAGAGAGAGGGGTGGGGGGGGAAGAGAAATGAAAGACAGTGCGCGCCCACCCATAACTATGACAGATTCCACCCGGAACCACTTCAGCCATAATCGCTGTCTACAGTCGACCATGAATAGCCTACCCATCAACTTCAACCCGCTATAGATCATTTCAGCCCTTCACTCCAGACACAAGACGACGTTCAAGTCCCTCCTTAAATGTTCATCCATCACTATCACAACCACGTCGACACCCCCCCCCCTCCTCCCCCCGCCCACGCACCCAGCAACCAGTCCTTCCACAAAGGGGTATGATCGGGACCACCTAGCGACACAAGCAAGTCATCCACCCAGCCAAGGACTCACCGGTCAGCCAGGGACGGACTGCACGTCGCGCACGCCGGACACCGCGAAGGGTCAACAAGTGGCGGGGTAAAGAAGACCACAGCTGTACAGCCCCCTCCACACTGGGCCCCAGTCACGAACCCCAGTCCCCACGAGTCGTGGCCCTGGCTATTGTCCGGCCAGCGCTGAGCCCCTGGCTGCTGAACCTGACACCATGCACCCGGCGAGGAGAGAACGCAAGGCGAGGAGAGAACGCAAGGCGAGGAGACGGTGAGAGAGAGGCTGAGTTTACAGTTCTGAAGGCACGGTGCTGACTCCCACTGACACGGCCACAGCCGCAACGAGGACAGA
This sequence comes from Alviniconcha marisindica, assembly GCA_018857735.1. Lineage (NCBI taxonomy): Eukaryota > Metazoa > Mollusca > Gastropoda > Provannidae > Alviniconcha > Alviniconcha marisindica. The sequence goes on from JABMCL010000245.1 coordinate 5,914, forward strand.
CCGAGACTTTAACGTGGCGCTTTTTGTCTGAAGAGCTGAAGGTGTGGTTAACGGCTAGGTGCTTCGACGTTCAACACTTCAGCGAGCACTATCTGATGGGGGTGGGGAGGGAGGAAGGGGGGTTGAGGGAGAGATAAGGGGTAAAGGGGGGAGGGAGAGAAGGGGAGGAGGGGAGGGGGAGGAGATAAAGGGGTTAAGGGGAGGGGGGGGGGGGGTGAGGAGAAGATAAAGGGGTTAAGGGAGGGGGGTTGAGGGAAAAGATAATGAGGTTAAGGGGAGGGGGGTTGAGGAAGAAGATAATGGGGGTTAAGGGGAGGGGGGAGGAGAAGATAAAGGGGTTAAGGGGAGGGGGGGTTGAGGGAAAGATAATGCGGGTTAAGGGGAGGGGGGGTTGAGGAAGAAGATAATGGGGGTTAAGGGGAGGGGGGAGGGAGAAGATAAAGGTAGGGAAGTAGGGGGAGGGGGGGGGCTGAGGGGAAGATAATGGGGTTAAGGGGAGAAGGGGGAGGGTGTGGACTAGTAATGGGTTAAGGGGGAGGAAGGAGGGAGCGGTTTTTAAAATGTGGTTGGGAAGTGGGTGGGATTGTCTAGAGTAAGAAATAAAGGGTGCTTTAAGAGGAGGGGTGGTTGCAGGAATACATCGCTTCCCACTCAATTGAGGGTTAAGCTGGGAGTAAGAGTACGGGGGTTGAGGGAGAAGATAATGGGGTTAAGGGGAGGGGGGGTGAGGGAGAAGATGAATGGTTTAAGGGGTGCTTGAGGGAGAAGATAAAGAGGTTAAGCGGGGGGGGGAGGGGGGGTGTGGTTGAGAGAGAAGATAAAAGGGTTAAAGGCGGGGGTGGGGGATGGGGGGGGGGTTGAAGGAGAACATAAAGGGGTTATGGGGAAAGAATAGTGCATCAGAGCTCAGGAACTGTGTGAAAGACGAGGTGGCCGTCCCTAGTAGTCCTTGTGGTCTGTATGGACGTAAAGCAACACTGAACGAACGAATATTGCATTACAGACGATATAAAGCAAACATGCAATGCACAACATGCACCGTACAACCTGCAACACAGACGACAGCCAGAGAGAAGAAATAATCACCGTTTGGGTTTATGGACATTGCCTGACGGCCTCTTTGCCAACCACTGTTAGGGAAACATCAGCAAAAGGAAAAACTAGGGGCTAACATCGTTGTTCATCATAATGCAGTGAGGTAGTTACAGTTCTTGGACTCTGAACGTCCCGTCAGCTTGACAGAGCCACCTCGGATTTATTTCAGTGGTGAGCTGAACGTTAGAACATAATTATGGAAATGTGACTCGCATGAACTAGTCCCGAATCCCCTAAGCGACTCCTTTGTATTCCACTGTAACAGTGTATGATTTTAATACTCTACAGAAACGTCAGACTTCAGGAACGCGCAGTTCAGGAAATGCGCAAGTTACAGACAGGCTCAACGTCATTCCAACCTCCAGAGATTTGGGTCACCGCCGGTACCTGTGTGAGAGACAGTCTGGCGCTGAACAAGTCTAGCGACCGAACGCGAAAAAAACGTTCAGGACAGTCAAACTCAGGTCATAGCAAATACACATTTCTAAACTCTTCTCACATATATATCAATCCTCTGTCAAGTCAATCTACAAAACCAATCGCTTCACGACCATAAAACATACATACACAAACATCAGACACAAATTTTCGAAGAGTTAGTCCCTTCAATACTACCCCTGTTAAAAGAGCACATAAGGATCGTCGACAATTCCGTCTAATTTATCGATACCAGGTTAAAGAAAAATATATTTAAAAAAAGAATGGACAGACACAATATAAAAAAATAATATTTAAAATATAAATGCATAATGGCAAATACCAGTGCCATATGGCAGCAAGCTGCACATACCACCTACCAACTATCATCTCCTAGCTGCTCAACAAGAGCCATACAATAAATATTTGAGTTTTCTGGGGGGAAAAAGTCAGGAGAATGGACCATAGGCAGAAAAATGATAAGACAGAAAGAGCAAGGACTAGGCGGATAAAAAACAAGATAGGAGATAGGAAAGAGGAATCAAATGACAGCCCTAAGATTCCACACAGGAAGAGGACATCAGACATCCCCGGCCTCCTTTTGGGGTGAAGGCAATCGGACCGACCGACCAGCAAGATGCCAACTAATAACCATATTTACTTACACACCTGTAAAGCAATCAAGCAACCCCAAACCTACCAGCCTGACGTCACCAGTACGGTTACATAGACACGCTTAATTCACTCACAGCTCAGGCAACGTCAGCATTTTTGACGAATACCAAACGCAACTAAAATAGGTCAAAGTCTGTGGTGTTCATTCAAAACAAGACAAAATGCGCTGAATACGTTTTCCTTCCGATTTTGCTTGCTGAAATCCATGTTTTCCCAAATGTACTTGAATCTCTCTTGAGTAAGTATTACAACGGTGTATTCTATTCCGATGTCTGAACAGGTAAAAAGGATCGATCAACATCATCTCACTGTCGAATATACATAGGCGTGCGATGTACCATCCACATGACTACGTGGGTCACAATCAAGATTCCCATAATGTGGCCCCAGGCAGGACAGATTTGTTGAGACTAGCTGTAATTCTCCTGTCTTGCACAACGAGACCTAAGGGCTCATGTAGATCAAAATCTAGCTGTCACGGCCGTAATCCTCGCAGGACCGGTACAACAAACACGGCACACGACACGTGTCAAATGGATGGGCAAACTTTGGCCAGCTGCTTAAAGTCTTAGTCATCGGCCTCTCTCTTAACACACACACACACACACACACACGTATACGCACGCACGCACGCACGCACGTGTTTCCTCCTCGTCCTACACATCACAGGCAGCGCTGAGAACACAAAACGGGACTTGCGGCCCGCCGTAACAGATGGAGGTTTGAATGCCTGGTCCCACAGTCTCTGGGCAGTTCCGATGCAGCATCGTTTGCCTCAAAAGTGTAAGTTTTGGGTGAAAATATTTCAGAAATAATCGCTCTGCATCGAAATATCGGCATTATGAAATCCATAAGTACAATAACTTGCGTAAGCTGTGACGGCTGGCCCCCAATTCTTTTGGTTTTTTGTTTTGTTTTTGGTGTGTGTGTGTTGAATTATTATATATATATATATATATATATATATATATATATATATATATATATATATATATATACAGATTCTTGATGATGGTGAATCTTCGACTTCGACAAAACTCACAGATGTTGATCATGGTCATCACCATCATTATCATTACTGTCTTCATACTAATGTGGCTCAAACATGCAATCGTTCATTATTGTTTTTTCCTGCTTTTTTGCACTGGTTCGAAGCGCCGTGAGAATGTTCATACTGGACACTGGAGAGCCGAAAACTACAGGCTACAATAGCGAGGAAATAATTAGAACCCAGTTTAAGCAGTCAGCCAATCAACCAGTCAGCCAATCAACCAGTCAGCAATCAGCCAACAACCATCAGCCAATCAACCAGTCAGCAATCAGCCAACAACCATCAGCCAATCAACCAGTCAGCAATCAGCCAACAACCATCAGCCAATCAACCAGTCAGCAATCAGCCAACAACCATCAGCCAATCAACCAGTCAGCAATCAGCCAAACGCGTACTTTTTTTACACACCTCTTACTAAATTAGTAAATTTACGGCACGGTCCATATCTACGAGCCCCAGTTCCCTCTGCTTTGACACCATCCACAACGGACTTAATACGATGGTGTACGTCGTGATGTCGACACGTTTAACATTACCACCAACTTACAATGTAAACAAAGGTATATATATATATATATATACGACTTACATGCCACACCAGTTGACACCGTCTACAACTGGGGCAAACTCATTCCCTTAATGTAAAATACGTGTAACACCATCTGCACCCTCACGAGCCAAAAACGTTCCATACAAAAAATCCCAAGTCTTAACGAAGAACGTTTGCTGAAAAACGTCAGGAGAATGGACTGGTAGCAGAAAGAAATATCACAAGACAGAAAAAGCAAGAGGATTATAGGCAGAAAAGAAAAGGGAATCAAATGACAACCCTAAGATTCCAGACAGGGGTATGAACATCAAACATCCCCGGCCTCCCTTCGGGGTCAATGTAAACAACATCTAGCTGTCACCATTCTACCACCGACAGGCCCAAAACGATCACTCAGTGTAAACAATATTAATCTGTCACCATTCTACAACGACGTTCCCTCGGTATAAACAATTAGTCACCATTCTACAACCTAACAAGCCAACGACGTTCCCTCGATATAAACAATTAGAACTTAACATACCAACAACGTCCCCAAGGTGTAAGTAATTACATGTTCTATGCTGCGTCTTTCCTCACTGACTTCCTTTTACACAAGCCACCTCGGCCATACAGGGCCTCCCAAGCCACCTCGGCCATACAGGGCCTCCCAAGCCACCTCGGCCATACTGGGCCTCCCAAGCCACCTCGGTCATACAGGGGCCTCCCAAGCCACCTCGGTCATGCAGGGCCTCCCAAGCCACCTCGGTCATACAGGGCCTCCCAAGCCACCTCGGTCATACAGGGCCTCCCAAGCAACCTCGGTCATGCAGGGGCCTCCCAAGCCAATTACAAAACATCCATTCGCTTTTCCCGGCCGAGTCAATGTCGGTGAGAATTTTCTTTAGGTTATCGCCAGCAACTATCTCCACGGGAGAATTCGTCTGCATTCATTCGCTCGTTCCATTTACTGACTGCCCCCATGTGCGGAGGCAACACCGAGGGCTGTGTGGGGTTAGTGTTTGTCGTCTGTGAAAAGAGCAGGTTACGTCGGAGTGGACTGGCAAACACGAGAACAAATCCAAACGAATCGGCTACAGTCATCGCCTGCCAAGGTCTCTGTGAAAAATGTCAGACGGGGAATCAGTCAGTCAGTATTGCAGAGCACAAGCTTAGCGTTTCCTCCAGTCGATCTTCTCTCGTTTAAATAGCATGGCTATAAAAGGCCGGAGTAAAATACCTTGACCTGTGTCAATCGGGGTTACTATTTATGATGACGTCACAGTTTGTTCTATATTTACAACTATGGTTAAGGCAAGACCATTTGTTGGTGGTGTTGTGTTTGTTGTTGTATTGTTCTTTTAACTTTATGTCTTCATTATTTTACGAGCCCTCCATGACCACAACAAAATTGCCCCTTGTGGGATAATATATATTTATTTTTAATCGAATTGAAGCCTTGATATATAACAAATAATCGAGTGTCACTGATCAGTTGGTGTAAAATCGGTATCGATTAAGAGATTTAGAGATTGGAGACAGTATCAATTTTGCCGGTTTTCGTATTTAACATGATTTTACAGAAGACAGTACCATTCATCAGCACGTCTGCACAGACTCGTTACACGTCTTCAGCAAATTTGAGAAAAGCTGCCCCATGAGTCTCTGACTCTGTGTGTGGCCTAACTCGATAAATATTCGTGTTCACATTCTCCCCCCCCCCCCCCCCCCCCCCCATCTCTCTCTGTCGCGCGCCCTCCCCTCCCCCCCAAAAAAACAACAACAACAACAACAAAAACAACAACAACAACACACACACTGCACACACACACACACACACACACACACACACACACACACACACACACACTGCACACACACACACACACACACACACACACACACACACACACACACACACACACACACACACACACACACACACACACCTCAAAGTCTAACATACAGAACAATACTGAAAAGTTAGCTGTTCTGAGTCGAAATAAAAGACCTAACCAGGAAGATTAAACATGCGGTAGTGTGCTGAGCTGAGTAAGTACCTGAGCTTCAAAACCCCTCAGTCTCCCACACTGCCTGAACTTGATTTGTACAGTAACAGACCTGGCGGCGAGGCGATAACCTCATCATTTGTCACAGCCAGTACCAATGCCAGCCACTCACTACACCCTTGACAATTGCAACTGACAAGGTTTTGACAAGCTCAGATAAACCATGACCGTTCTAGCCAACTGCACTCCACGCTTTTCAACGACCCAACGCCAGCAAAGTCGTCGAGTATCCCAGAACAACTCTAGCAGACGACACATTTATCACTCCCTATCAAACCACCGCACAGACAGACAGGAAACTGGAGTGGAACAAACTTGGACGAAAACTTACCCGCGAAGTTTTCTCACAACACCCCGAATTCCAGCACAGAAATTCCCAATCCACAGGTGGGTTTATCGACACAGCACAGCTCACACAGGCAGCCTACGTTCAAACCACTTCCGTCGGGTATGCAAAGCTCTGAGGCTTTGTACAAATAAATACCCGGTATTCATACGAAACGGCGGCCCTGGGAAGGGCTGATTCACTTCGAGAAGCTCACGCGTTACAAGACTCGTCGCAAGTGTGGGCTAAAAATGAAAATTTAGGGCAGAGCCGCTTTGTGTTGGATTTTGACGGTGTTCCTACACATATCTGTCGTTCCTCGCGTGCGACGCTTACGCTGACGAGACAAAGAAGACGCGTTTCACTTTTTCAGCAAAGCTTCACCCTGGCTCCCGTCGTTGTCTCGCCACCGCTTTGACTCCGTACGCTGCGGAATAGAATTTCGGATTGTTGCTGTCGTCATGTGGCGGGATCGCTGCTGGCGTTTCACACGAGGGTGGCGGAAGGAGATGTATGACTGTATGCATGAGGGCAAAATGTCCTTTTGGCAAGGAAACACCTTTTAAAATTCAAGGCTGGGAAAGTGTGAATAAAATTATGTTCAAAAAGACATCAACGTGGTGTACATTTACATAGCATGCATATCTAAGTATACACACACACACTCACACACACACACACCACACACACACACACACACACACACACACACACACACACACACACAGCGCGCACACACTCAAGCACACACACGTACTCTCTCTCTCTCTCTCTCTCTCTCTCTCTCTCTCTCTCTCTCTCTCTCTCTCTCCACACACACACACACACACACACACACACACACACACACACACACACACACACACACACACACACACATACATATGCACGCACGCGCACACACACACACACAGCACATTCATTTTGAGCAGGCACATAGAGACAGACATCTTTATCACAAACTAAAGTAGCACTTTGAAATGAATGCTGTTTTCCCACAGAAGACCAAAGATCGACGAAAAACGAATGAAACAAGCCGGTAAAAAACAAAGAATTTTCAGGCAAAAAAATTTGCAACAAAGTTTGAAGCTTACAAACTACTGCTTTTGCAGTTAGTTATAGTGTTGTATGTATAAACACCATTGGATTGTGTGGAACTGCGTATAATTATCTGCTTGTGTGTGTGTGTGTGTGTGTGTGTGTGTGTGTGTTGTGTGTGTGTGTGTGTGTGTGTGTGTTGCACAGTTCAATCTAAATTAAAATTCTAATTATTTACACGGCTTAGACTTGTATTTGCTGTGTACTGTTTCGTTAACGCGCGGTGTGTGAATGGAACGTCCCCAAGACGCATTCATGTGCACATTTTTGATACGTCACTGGCCCATAAAATAATATCATTCTATCTTTGTATCAACAGGACCAGGGGACCCAGGAAACCCACACGCTCTCAACATCCGACTGAACGAGCGCCTCTTCAGAACTAGAAAACCACACCGGAAAAAGCCATTTTCAAGCGCCTGTGGCAATGTACAAGAGCCCATGGGGGCACGACGTCAGACGACGGAAATAAGATTGTAGCGAGCAGGTGGCAACACAGGGACACAACGCCGGCACCGCTCACCTGTATGACAAGATGGAGCTTTGTTTCAGCACAGGCGCCGGGCCACAGGTCGTTCTTTGCCGTCACTACACACACACACACACACACACACACACACACACGTTGTACACAACAGTAGGCTAGAACAAGTGGAGAACGAAACACAACAAGACGTCGAGTACCTCTGGGTCCAGTCCCTGCACACACACACACATGCAGATATATAATACAACACAGCTTCACTACGGTGCAAATATCGCAACCCCTTCGTCCGAAAAACCGGTTCGTCGAGTGCAAAACAACCGTGGGCGACAATGATTGGTAAGCACGGGTGGAATCCAGAGTTAGAGCCGCTTGCACTGGCCTATGGCCGCGACTGTAAGAGGATTAGACGTGTCAACAATTGGCTGTGTTTGTCACCCAAACAGAACAGATCAGACCTTGTGATCGCCCACTCCAGCCTTTTCCTGCTCGGTAGGTGGATAATTCAATTTGGAACGTGGGTGTTGACCCAAGCACACCCCTAAAATACCCAGCGGTTACGGGGTGCTGAACCTGTCCGGCGACGCAACTCGTCACGTCCTGAAAATACTCCGCATGAAATAATACCAAATATATTATGTTCCAAGACAGCGCAATCCACATACGCGAGGATGGGCATGCAGAGTTAACGCCCTTCATAACTGGCTAAGCGGATAACTGGGAAGACTAACATTCAATAGTTTTTGCTAACTTACGGTTGATCGCTTGAAGAAAGAGTATCGTTGTACTTGTAGTGAAAACCGTTACACTGTGCAGTTATGACGTACGCTATCAATGTTCAGCTAACCAGCTCAATCTTAGGAACGTGATGAGTTGCTATGGAAACACGCTGTACCGTACTGTGCAATTATGACGTAGGCTATCAGCTTCATCCGCCCATTTCACTCTTATGGATGTGATGAGCTGCTATGGAAACACCATTATAACCTTCCGCTTACTAGACTTCTCCTGGAATTCAGTCATGTCCTGGTCAGCCTTGCGGTTCAAACTGACTGTGTACACTAGCATCTTTTTAAGTCCACCATCTCCTAGGGTTCCAATCCACGCCAGTGTCTACAACAACAGCCTCCTAGGGTTCCAATCCACGCCAGTGTCTACAGCAACTGCCCTCACCTCCTAGGGATCCAATCCACGCCAGTGTCTACAGCAACAGCCTCCACCTCCTAGGGTTCCAATCCACGCCAGTGTCTACAGCAACAGGCCCAACCTCCTAGGGTTCCAATCCACTCCAGTGTCTCCAGCAACAGCCCCCACCTCCTAGGGTTCCAATCCACGCCAGTGTCTACAGCAACAGCCTCCTAGGGATCCAATCCACGCCAGTGTGTACAGCAACAGCCCTCACCTCCTAGGGTTCCAATCCACGCCAGTGTCCACAGCAACAGCCTCCACCTCCTAGGGTTCCAATCCACGCCAGTGTCTCCAGCAACAGCCCCCACCTCCTAGGGTTCCAGTCCACGCCAGTGTCTACAGCAACAGCTGTTTTTAAACACCCAACCTCCAAGGGTTCTAATCCACGCCAGTGGGACACGTGGGTCCGTCTAACCCTCTGGATGCTGTGCAGTATATATATATATATATATATATATATATATATATATATATATATATATATATATATATATACACACACACACACACACATCACTTAAAAAATCTGATTCGAGTTTTAACTGACGTGCGAGGAGAATATATAAGAAACAAAAAATGATGTGAAAACGCACTGAGACGCTTTCCCAGTCTTCTTCTTCTCCTTCTTCTTCTTCTTCTTCTTCTTCTTCTTTGTGTGTGTGTGTGTGTGTGTGTGTGTGTGTGTGTGTGTGTGTGTGTGTGTGTGTGTGTGTGTGTGTTTGTGTTCGTGCGTCACAAAATCTGTGCACGCAAGCACAGGAACGAAACACTGCACAATAAATTGTTCTTGGCTGTGTGCGAGTTGCGAGAAACAAACTGAAGCTCAACAAACAAAACAAAACAAAACAAAACAAAACCCTTTACGTATACAACACTGAAACCCTGACCAGACTCTGGGCTGTGAGAGAAGATTCAAGTCACGCGAGAACAAAGTCCGGTCGGAGCCCTGCACACATTACTGAAACACTGAGCAGACTCTGGGGTTGGGGCGTGGGAATGCATAACAGCCGGCCTGACACGGTAGATGCGAGAGCCAGAAAGCTGAGGTTCCAGCTCCCTTCACCTTGTTCCCACTGTCGGTATTTTGTCCTGGCGTTGCAAGCCCCTAGTTTGAGCCGTCTCGTGCACTTTGCTCAGGGTCTCAGCCCGGAGAGTCAACAGTGAGCCCAGCCCGGCACGGCACGGCACGGCACGGCACGGCACGCCACGCGCTCAAACACTCCTCTGCTGTTTTCCTTCGTAGGCTTGTTTAATGTCGGGTCATCTCCGGAGGGGTAGAGGCACGAAAGGAAATCCCCGAGGCTGCAGGAGGAGTGGGGTGGGCAGAGGAAGACTGTATGCCTAGCGATCAACATCCCCCCCCCTCCCGTCAGTGGGTCCCTCTTGTCTTGGTGGAGTAGGTCAGAATATCTCTTGTATCGAGAGTCCACAGCTGTCAGTGGGTCCCTCTTGTCTTGGTGGAGTAGGTCAGAATAGAGCCTGTACCGATAGTCCACAGCTGTCAGTGGGTCCCTCTTGTCTTGGTGGAGTAGGTCAGAATAGAGCCTGTACCGATAGTCCACAGCTGTCAGTGGGTCCCTCTTGTCTTGGTGGAGTAGGTCAGAATATAGCCTGTACCGATAGTCCACAGCTGTCAGTGGGTCCCTCTTGTCTTGGTGGAGTAGGTCAGAATAGAGCCTGTACCGATAGTCCACAGCTGTCAATAGCCGGTTCCCTCTTGTCTTGGTGGAGTAGGTCAGAATATAGCGTCGCCTGTTTTGCCTGCTGCTTGGAATTCTGCTCTCTGTTGTTGTTGTTGTTGTTGTTGTAGCATTCACCAGCTGAACACTCTGAGGGTCACACGCTATACGCGATTGTACGTCGACAAATGCATTCCACAGGGTGAGATGATCGCATGGTTCTTTGAAAATCTATATGCATATTACCCAGCCACATGGGTAGCCACACGCCGTCTTCGCAGGATTTATCTCCATTTCTGGAGGGTGGAAGCTGCTGTGCAGGAAGCTTAATTATCATGGCTGAAGATACAGTAGTCCCCACACGTCTATACATAACAACACTCCCATGTAGCCTTGGTGTTTTGCTGGTGTCAGTGTGTTGTGACACAGCCCAAGCCTTAATTTCTGCCGCTCCGGTTAATTCATTTTCATTGTTTCTCCTGTCCTGTTCAAATGTGAACATGACATGCGACAAGAAGAGTGAGTTAGACTTACACTTTGATGTGATGGATATCGTTTCCTTCTGATAACGCCTTCACGATTGGCTGGGTATTACGCATGACTGATCTGCCCTTGAAAGCTGCAGCTACTGACGTGGGATGCTTTCAAGCCGGCTTTTCGCCCTTCAACTGCTGTCTTGTGGCTTGAGTAAGGGCCTTACCCGAAAATGTGCATGTTTTGTATTGTGATATTAAATTAGCATTCTTTATGTGTTTGATTCTGAAGACCTATCTCTTCAGCCTGCAAGACTCTCTTTCCCGTTTGAGTCTGTCTGTCTGTCTGTCTGTCTGTCTGTCTGTCTCTCTCTCTCTCTCTCTCTCTCTCTCTCTCTTCTCTCTCTCTCTCTCTCTCTCTCTCTCGCCCTGATATAACCGCACTGGTTGACTGGGCGTAACACACCAATTTACTCTCTCTCTCTCTCTCTCTCTCTCTCTCTCTCTCTCTCTCTCTCTCTCTCTCTCTCTCTCTCTCTCTCTCTCTCTCTCTGTGAACTGGGGGTGGGTGGTGGGTTAAGTGATGTCTCCATGTGTCGTTCTCCATATTTATATGAGAGCCATTTGTCCAGTGGCTGTGTGTCGCTATACCCCTTCCCCTCAGCCCCCTGTATGTTGTAACCCATTTAGAACTTGCAAGGATTTGACCTGAAATAATGACCTTCAGTGTCATTATTATTACTGTTCAAGCAAGACCGAGTGACAGGGGTATCAGCAGAGACCAGGGTGGCGTGGAGTGGGTAGACCCCGTCACAGGCATGGGGCCATTACGGTAAGGATTGACTGTCAAGGCAACCGTGCCGTACTGGGGACGAGGAAAACGACCATCACGGAGATGAAGTCTAGCAGTAACTTTGCCATGAATAATGACCATGGCGTAGCCCTTGCCAGAGTGTAGGGCCTGTCAGTGCCAAGTATGTGCAAGTACAGCTTTAAACCTTCAAAATAACACATTTATAATAATAATAAAAGTATTTTTAAAGCGCAAAATCTTGTCCCTAGAGACTATTCTAAGCGCATACACACACACACACACACACACACACACACACACACACACACACACACACACACGCACACACACACACACACACACACACACACACACACACACACACACACACACACACACACTCACACACACATACACACACACATACACACACAGGCACCCGCATACACAAGCATTCTGACTATACAAAGCAGCAAACGCCCGGGAGACTTGGAATGGATAAAGATAAATGGATAAGACATTTACCGAAATACGGATGATAAAAAATAAAATAGAACAATTACTACGACTCACCAGTAGAGGCTTCTCTCGACGTTTTCAGCAGCTAGGCTGGGCTTCGATGATATGGAGCAGGAAACCACCAGTTGAGCTTATAAAGATAAAACCAGAAAATGCCGAGGGCGATTAATGTACTAGGTTATTATCAGGAAGACCTACTCAGTTTAATTATTTTGCCCTTGCCTACGTATGCATGAAACAATGCGCCCGAGGAAGAAAAATATTCTGACGTCACTGAGTCTATTTCAGCTGCCGCGAGACGTACAGTTAGTTCTTCTCTTTTTTTCTCTCTTTTTTTCTTTTCTTTTCTTTTTGGGGTGCGGTCAGATTCTGTTTCGTTCCTTTTTTGTTTCACGCAGAGTTGTCTCCGGAAGGGTACTGGCGGGGACCGAGATGCCAGGAGGTGGGGGCGGGGGGGGGGGGGGGGGGGGGGGGGGGGGGGGGGGGGGTTCTGCCAACGGTCAAGCGGAATGGCACCAGCCCACCCCCACACGCGGGGCAACACGGCGCCCTCACTCCGAGCATCGCTTTCCGGCACCTTCCTCCAAACTCTGCCAGATTTAGTTACGCCACTGAAGGGGCACTCTTTATCTCCGCGCAGCTGTCCAGCGACGTGGTCAGCGCCCTCCGAAAGGTTCGAGTACTAATGTGACTGTAGAAGCAACCTAGCGCCAAAGCACGCACGTAAACATGAGACGCATCCACCCCGGGTAAAAAGAAGAGTTCTGTCTTGATTCAAACGATTTTGGTTTTATTTGAGCTGGCAGAAACAACATGGTCAGTTATAAAACAAATGTCTGATACAATTTGAGTTGTTTGTAACAAACTTACTACTGTTTGAGCACCAACAAAAAACTGCTCGTTAGCTGACAGTTTTCTGGACCCTATAGCATAACTAAATACGGCAGTGGTTGCAGGATGGCTGTCGTAAACCAGTGTTCGGAGTGTGTACGGCGCCCTCAAGGATCCGGCCCCGTGCGCTGCCCGGCGTGGTGACGGCCAGCTGAAGCAGGCACCGGCCATCGGCAGCAGCAGAGATAAAGGAGGAAGGCGGTCAAGCGTGTGGCCATAGTTCAGGAGCTGTGTGAGAGTCGAGGTGGACGTCCTGGACTGTCCGTCCTAACGAGCCTTCTGGTTTCCGTGGACGTAAAGAATTATTGCACCGTGCTTCGGCATTGGTCACAACTTGTCCCTAATATTCAACTGACATCTGAGGACATAAAGCATCACTTCATCAGCGTGTGGTGTTGTGAGCCGGTTTGGCCTAGCGGTAAGGCGTTAGGCTGGTAAGCGGAAGGACCTCGGTTCGATACCGCTTCGGCTCTCCTTTCTCTTCAAAAAGGTTGTGGTTTGTGGACACTGTCTTGTGACTTGTCGATCACTTCCTACTGAAACATTAAATGGTCTCTCGCTGCCATCTTAATGCAGAAGTCATTCCGGTGGTGACGGTGTGCGATAGGTATATAATCTGCCTCTCCCACTCCTACCTCCCCCCCCCCTAATAAGACGTACGGTTTCTGTGGACGTTAAGCACCAGGTTTCCTAGCGTGTGGTGTCAGCAACTTCACCAATTCCCGCGAAAAGTACGTGTCCCGCACAATAGTTTTTTTCCTCCAGTTTCCAAGGGAGGAAAAGTCGCGTGAGTTTCGGTTTCTTGGCTAATTATTTACTTTTACTTCAGTTAATTGCAGTTTTCGTTGGTAGTGTACGCGACGGGCGCCCACAGTTCCCGTCTGTTGAGATAACTGCGGGTTTACATCAGATCCTGTCATGCTATAGAATTGTTTTCGCTTTTGAACGCAAGTAGGTCTTTGTCCCTGTCGCGAGAGCGCGCCCGTGTGTGTGTGTGTGTGTGTGTGTGTGTGTGTGTGTGCGTGCGTGCGTGTCGTGTGTGTGTGTGTGTGTGTGTGTGTGTGTGTGTGTGTGTGTGTGTGTGTTGTATGCACTGACTCCTGAAAATATGAACCTTAATTTAAAGAACATGTAAGCGTTTAGGACCTGTGCGGGTTAAGTGCTCTAAGTACACACTATTGTTATATTTCGGTGACGGCCTCATTTGAAAACACAGAGTTAAATTGGAATTTCCCATGGAATTTTTTTTAGCTCAAGGAAATAAATCAGCGTTACAAGCCTTTATTAGTCCATGAACGACCAATCATGCGGAGGTTCCACAGACCTCAGAGTGTATTCAGCGAAGATATTGAACGCGTTCCGCGGAACCAGGCAAGCACTATCACGCTGGCTTTTACTGAACGCGGGTCCAGTGAAGTCATTCAAGCCCTAAATGCCAATATGCCCTATTCACAAGGTGGGAATGTTGCGGAACAGTCTTCAGCGATTGCACCTGTGTGATTTGCCAACACGGACTGTGTCAGTGAACAAGAATATTAAGACACCCCCCACTGGGTGACCTATGTGATCAGTCCGCTGAGTAAGCAAGGATATTAAAAAAGATTGTCTCCTGTTCAAATAAACGCCTGTGATCATTTCGCTGAACGGACGTTTCTCCTGGACAGGAGTTGGTCCCTAGGCGCTTTCATGCTAGCCTTCACGCAGGCTGACTCTCATCAGACGCAATATCCACAAAGACGCTTACTATATCGGTGTGTTTATATATATAAAAATTAATACTGGGATGGGCATACATCAAGATGACTGTGTTGAATTGTTTCTAAAGCCCCTAAAGAAACTTACAATGGAGCAGGTGTCTACACCGAGAAATAGAGGGGTAGCGATGGGGTGGGGGTGGGGGGAAGGAGGATGAATTTTACTGTTGGATGGTCTGTAACGCGCCGACAGAAGGATCTATTTAAACGCTGCCCTGCAACTCTGGACAGAAGCTGAAGTCACAACATATTTAGGGCGGAAAACCGATAGAGCCTTGAACATCGACGAGGTAAGTTGTCCTGCTTTACGTGACATATCTATCGCAGCAACGTTGGCGTGTTACGCCAGTCGTGTGTCAGTCATTGTAACCGTCATGACGTATTTGTCACAGTGACGTTGGCAGTGTTACGCCAGTCGTGTGTCAGTCATTGTAACCGTCATGACGTATTTGTCACAGTGACGTTGGTAGTGTTACGCCAGTCGTGTGTCAGTCATTGTAACCGTCATGACGTATTTGTCACAGTGACGTTGGCAGTGTTACGCCAGTCGTGTGTCAGTCACTGTAACCGTCATGACGTATTTCTCACAGTAACGTTGGCAGTGTTACGCCAGACGTGTGTCAATCACTGTAACCGTCATGACGTATTTATCACAGTAACGCACTGTGTTACACCAGATGTTGCGCCTCCCGTGGTGGTGGAATCGCTATCATCTTCAGGACCAGTCTCACCTCACTGTCAAGTCTGACTTCGCTTTTGCTCTCAACACTTTTCAACTTGTTTGCATTTCCGTCACACTGCAGCAGTGTTTTACACTGTGTATCGACCTCCTCCAAACCGCAAAAACAGACTGACTGACAGTATCTGCCTAGATCACTTCCCAGAATTTCTTGACAGATGCAACTGTGACGTTTTGACAACAATTTGCCATCTTGCCATCGTAAATGTCTGTGCGATTATCATTTTATCTACAGGTAACACTCAAATAAGCATATTGCTTTTGTGTTTCCTGTACTTATTTGTTGAGCTTATGATTACGATGAATGAATAAAATTTTGTTTAAACCAACTGTCTCCTTGGTCAGCTATGCATATACAACTTTATTGTCACTGTGTAGAGAAATTTGCCTTCTGGCTTATCATTTACATGAAACATTAACTACATTTTACAATAAGACATCAACAATTCAATAAAACACGGAGCTAAAAAAACGCTCAAATACAAAAGCGAAATACTTAACAATAACAATGTGCGTACACACACATACGTACGTACGTACACACACACACACACACACACACACACACACACACACACACACACACACACACACACACACACACAAACACACACACACACACACACACACACACACACACACACACACACACACACACACACACACACACACACACACACACACACACACACACACACACACACTCACACACATTATTCTTCTGGATCACCGATCACTTAAAACACTCAGTCAATATTACAATAAAACAAACACTCCTTAAACATCTAAACACTAAAATAATATTAGCTGTTTTCAACTTTCATTGCGATCTCCCACGAGACCCTGTCACTGTAGAAGTGTACTGATGACGTCAAAACCTGGATGATCAAAAACTCCACGATGACAAGACGGAAGCAAGGATTGTATTCTGTGGTAGAAATTCCAGGTCTCTTCCTCCTTGCCACACTCTATGACTACAGGCAGTGCATCTGTTGCCATGTCTGACTGTCAAAGCCTTGGTGTTACACGTGCTTGTCACTAGACCATGAAAACTCACATCTCCAATCTGGTGCACTCAGCCACTTTTCAACTTGCCGCCGCTTTAGTTCCATCCGTCATATTCTGTCCAAAAGTTCAAGACAAACGCTGCTCGCCTGGTCCTGAGAGTTCCCCAAATCTCTCCTCGTCTAGCTTCCCTCCACTGGCTGCCCATTGATTCACGAATACAATGCCAACTCTCTTCTCTGTACTACACCTGCCTCAACTCCGCGGCTCCTGTCTACTTGACTGAACTCCTGGCAGGGGAGGGGCCATGAGAGCACTGAGGTGCCGGGGTGTCCGGAAGACAGGAAGCCGGATGGAGGGAGGGAGGGGAGCGAGAGGTGTGTGTGGGGGAGGAGGGCCGGTTGTTTAGGTGAGGAGGGTTTGAAAACGGTAAAGAGACAGAGGCCGGGAGAGAATCTGGAACTCTCTGCATCGCCAACGAAATTGAATACAGATATGCTTAACAGAACGGTAAGGTTTAAAATGTGTTTTCGTTCGTTGTTTTGTAATGGCTTATATTCTCCGATTTGGAGAAATAGCAGATAAAAGATTGTATTATTATTATTAATAATAAGGACCGATTATTATTATTAATAAAAATAAATAAATAATAATAATATTAATAATATTAATAGTACTATTGTTATTGTTATTATTATTATGTGTATCAGTCACTGTAACCGTTATCATATATTTGTCACAGTAACGTTGAAACTGTGTCGGCCGCTGTAATCCATCTGACGTATTTATCACAGTAACGTTGACGACGTGTTAGGACAGTTGTCATCATGAAAGTTGCATCATTTAACCGTCGCGGTACATTTATTGCAATAACATTTACTTTGTGTTGAGACAGGCCCCGATGACATATTTAATGCAGCAACATGTTCTTTGTGTTTGGCCTCATGTGTGCCAGTCGCTGCAACAGCCATGACCTGTTTATCACAGCAACGTTGGTGCTGTTTTACATGACCTGTTTATCACAGCAACGTTGGTGCTATTTTACATGACCTGTTTATCACAGCAACATTGCTGATGTTTTACATGACCTGTTTATCACAGCAACGTTGGTGCTGTTTTACATGACCTGTTTATCACAGCAACGTTGGTGCTGTTTTACATGACCTGTTTATCACAGCAACGTTGGTGATGTTTTACATGACCTGTTTATCACAGCAACGTTGGTGCTGTTTTACATGACCTGTTTATCACAGCAACGTTGGTGCTGTTTTACATGACCTGTTTATCACAGCAACGTTGGTGCTGTTTTACATGACCTGTTTATCACAGCAACGTTGATGAAGTTTTACATGACCTGTTTATCACAGCAACGTTGGTGATGTTTTACATGATCTGTTTATCACAGCAACGTTGTGATGTTTTACATGACCTGTTTATCACAGCAACGTTGATGCTGTTTTACATGACCTGTTTATCACAGCAACGTTGATGATGTTTTACATGACCTGTTTATCACAGCAACGTTGATGATGTTTTACATGACCTGTTTATCACAGCAACGTTGGTGCTGTTTTACATGACCTGTTTATCACAGCAACGTTGATGATGTTTTACAAGCGAGAGACAGATCTTCGTCAGTTTTTGTGAACATCATGCCGCGCCTACCACGGTGACCTTTAGGTGGACTTTTACGACATCGTTTCTGTCTTTTTAAGTACTTCATTGTCCCTTGGGGAAATTCGGGTCACCTTACCGGGGTAAAGGACAGCAGCCGCAAGAGCAGCGCTACCCGTTCTCCTCAGTGTGTGCAATATTTTCGTGTGTCAAAACAATTATGACAGCAAGTGTTTGGGATTGTTTACGAGCACACAGATGTCGCACACAGGGGGTTGTACGAACACAGTGAGTGAGTCGGCACTGAAAGTTGACTATGGGAGGAAACCCTCTTGACGCCCCGGGGACTCATACCCGTATCAGTATTGCACCTCCTTTCTTAGTTGCACGTTCTACCAACGGAGCTGTTCCCTGCCGCTCGGTTTATGTGCGTACATATATCCACTTTAAAAAACAAATTACGTTGTTGATTTGTGCACTTTACATACCTGACCCAGGCAATAATTCTGCTGCTGATCACCACATTGCTTTTTGGTCAGGCCCCCCAGCACCATGACGTGTCCACGGCAGTGGAACCTCCTGCTTACCCTCTTCCTGGGCTCTGGCTTCAGCGGCGCCCTGGGCGGCCAAGCTCCCAACATCGTTCTCATTATGGTCGATGACGCCGGATGGGCAGACTTTGAAGACCACGATGTGTACATGAGGACGCCCAACATCTTGAAGCTGAAGCAGGAGGGTGTCTATTTCAGCCAGTCTTACACCATGCCCATGTGTGTGGTCTCGCGGGCAGCCCTGATGACGGGCAGGTGAGCCACCAATGGCACGGCACACGTTCACGTACATGTTCCCCGCCTGAACGCTTCTGAGTCACCCTGTAATATAGTATCATGCAACTGTGCACTGACAAATGCATTCCATGGGCTGAGGGGTTTGCGCGTGTGACCGTTTTTGGGTATTGCTTTTCTTTTTGCTTGTTGTTATTTTACCTCGCTACACAGTAAGATGGGCATCCTCACACCGTGAGGTGGGCAGCCTCACAACGTGAGGTGGGCAGCCTCACACGGTGAGATGGGCAGCCTCACACGGTGAGATGGACAGCCTCACACGGTGAGACGGGCAGCCTCACATAATGAGATGGGCACCCTTCCCCCCACAAATGAGATGGGCAGCTCACACGGTGAAGTTGGCAGCCTCACATCGTGATGGTGGGCAACCTCACACGGTAAGATGGGCAGCCTCACACAATGAGATGGGCAGCTTCACACCGTGAGGTGGACAGCCTCACACGTGGATGGGCAGCCTCACACGGTGAGATGGGCAGCCTCACACATGAGATGGGCAGCCTTCACTACAATGATCCCGGGCAGCTTCACACCGTGAGATGGGCAGCCTCACACAATGAGATGGGCAGCCTCACACGGTGAGTTTGGGCAGCCTCACACAGTGTAGTGGGCAGCCTCACACAGTGAGATGGGCAGCCTCACACAGTGAGAGTGGGCAGCCTCACACGTGAGGTGGGCAGCCTCACACGGTGAGATGGGCAGCCTCACACGGTGAGATGGACAGCCTCACACGGTGAGACGGGCAGCCTCACATAATGAGATGGGCAGCTTCACACAATGAGATGGGCAGCTTCACACCGTGATGGTGGGCAGCCTCACACGGTAGGATGGGCAGCCTCACACAATGAGATGGGTAGCCTCACACGTGAGATGGGCAGCCTCACACGGTGGGATGGGCAGCCTCACACAATGAGATGGGCAGCCTCACACAATGAGATGGGCAGCTTCACACAATGAGACGGGCAGCTTCACACCGTGAGGTGGGCAGCCTCACACAGTGAGATTGCAACCTCACACGGTGAGTTGGGCAGCCTCACACAGTGAAGTGGGCAGCCTCACACGGTGAGATGGGCAGCCTCACACAGTGAAGTTGGCAGCCTCACACCGTGAGGTGGGCAGCCTCATACGGTAAGATGGGCAGCCTCACACAGTGAGATGGGCAGCCTCACACAGTGAGATGGGCAGCCTCACACAGTGAAGTGGGCAGCCTCACACAGTGAGGTGGGCAGCCTCACACGGTGAGATGGGCAGCCTCACACAGTGAGATGGGCAGCCTCACACAGTGAGATGGGCAGCCTCACACAGTGAGATGGGCAGCCTCACACGGTAAGATGGGCAGCCTCACACAGTGAGATGGGCAGCCTCACACAGTGAGATGGGCAGCCTCACACGGTGAGGTGGGCAGCCCCACACGGTGAGGTGGGCAGCCTCACACCGTCTCCTTGCACACTGTATCTCCATTACTGGAGAGGCCGCTGTCAGGCAAGGAGCTTCTCGTGGCTGAAGACTGTCCCCACGTCACTATGCAACACTTAACAACGTTCTGCTGCAGCACTGATGATCTTGCTGCTGTCATCGGGTTGTAACAGAGCACAGGAGTGAGGCCTTTTTATCACGTGTTTCACTTCGCTGTGAGAGAACACAGGACTGAGGTATACACTACAGTACAACTTTATTGCCAAGTGTCAATACAATTGCACTAGGAATGTTTTGTGGTGCTAAGTACACCCATCGCACATTCACGCCAATCATAAAACGTCATTAAATTACAACAGCAAGCATACAGGTAAAAGGTCATTCATCAATAAATACATGAGAAATCCAGCTGACACAAGCTGTGCATATCACATAAAAATTACTGTCCTAATAAAAGGAAAAATAAAAGTGTCTACAACAAATTAAGTAACCCGGCCGGCTTACTCAGCTGCCCACTATCACCTTGTTTTACTTTCATAACGACCCGTCTGTTTGTCACGTGTTTCACTTCGGTGTGACGGAGCACAGGAGTGAGGTCTATTTGTCACGTGTTTCACTTCGGTGTGACGGAGCACAGGAGTAAGGCCTATTTGTCACGTGTTTCACTTCGTTGTGGCCGTTGCTGAGGATGCAGGACGGCAGTGTACAGCCGGGTCATCTGTGCGTGGAGCTGTTCCCCAAATGCCTCAGGGGAACGACAGACGACAAACCAATTACACACAAACATGGCGGCGGAGTCTTACCTTCTCGATGCTCTAATACAGGTTCCTGAAGCTAATTTATATTCCTGATCGAGCTGTTGTCTTAACATATGTGTAAGCTTAATTTATTTAACGATGGTAGGCCTACAACCTCGCATCTGTGTGTGTACGTGTATGCGCTTATAATAGTCTCTGTGGACAATAACTAACGAAGCATCCTTACTGCAAAGGTACCCGCACACATTCGGACTGCAGAACAACATCATTGGGACCTCATCAATGACCTGGCTGAACGACAGTTTCGTCCTCCTCCCCGAAGAGCTGCAGCAACTGGGGTACAAGACCCACATGCTGGGCAAGTGGCATCTCGGCCACTGCCACCCGGGCGTCCAACCGTTGGGACGAGGGTTCGACACCCAGTACGGCTTTATGCTCGGTGGACACGCTTCCTACTACACCCACATCGCTAAACCCAACGTATACGACTGGTGGGACGGTAGCAAGATCGACACGAATGCCAAGGTAAATCGCTCGTCCATTAATGGGTCACTTAGTTATACTGGCTCCAGTCCACAAGTCGTGCAAGTTGATAAACAGAGAGGGTAGTACATGGGTGGTAGTGGTAATGATGGTGGTAGTGGTAGTGGTGGTGGTAGTGGCGCAACCTGACTGTCGACCTACGCTTGTGCACGTGCCTCAAGCGTAACGGAGCCCAAGTCGCACAGATCGCCACCTAAACACTTGCCCCTTCACACAGGTCACTTGAGAAGGTTCATTCAGTGACAAACTTTATAAATTAATCTTTTGCCGCATCACTGGTCAAGTAGTTGTTATCCTCGTAAAACTGACAATAAAGTTGCACTCGGCGGCAGCTGGTTACTTCAGTCAGTTGCACCGCTACGGCCCACCATTTTGATTTCGGATGAAATCAATAGGGTTGCATCGTAAAGCTAAAACAGCAATAACTTTTTTTTTAAAGCAGTCCAAATTACAAACATATACAAGCGTACGATGCTAATCTACAAAGAAAAGTAAAAGTTTAATGTTTACATAGCAAAATAAAGTCAAATGGTCCCTACGAATTTACTGTGGTAAAAATGCAGCAGTAGACGAAAAACTTGAGTCATGTGGTAAACAATTTTTGTAACCTCTGACCTGTGCCCTCTGATACGCACACAAATCGCTGACGTCACGAGAGAAAATAGTTCCCTAACCACTACCACTACCACCCGTGCACTAACCCTCTCTAATATCTTTTCTTCATGGTATTTAACAGAAAAATTGCGTATCAGGTCGAAGCTGATTCTCATATTTTTCAAATTACTTAATTCAAACGAATTTACAGCCTCTGGTTATGATGACGTCACAGACACTACATAAAAATGATGGAGTCTGAAAAAGAAAATTTGCAATTTTACATTTTTAACCACAAGAAACTCGGAGACAGTGTCATGACAATCTACCAAACATTGGAATCTGTGTATGGAACACCTCTTCATTTGACATTGTTTGCTGGTGGATCGCACCTTTCCAAAGAAGCAGGAGAGACCACAAACTGGAGCACCAGAAACTGCCATGGACGGGAATATCATATCGAGCTGGTGAGGCGTGCTACACTATAACAGTGCCGCTCCCCACAAAGCAAGGGTCAGAGTTCACTTTCTTGAGGTAGAAATGTTACTAATCCTGCCCCACCCACTGCACAGTCCTGATTTAGCACCAAGTGATTGTTGGCTGTTTTATTTGATTTTGAAAGGTGGTTTTGCAAAAAAGAATTCAAGACCTTGCAAAAGCGCCGAATTCACAACTTCGATTAAGACGATCGAAAATCTGTGAACAGGAACGGAGAGTAGTTTTGGGGAATCTCAGAAAATGTCATTTTTGTAAGTCTTGGAGTTACGTGATCACTTGCAGAACTTGTGGACTGCCGCTGATAGCTGCAAACTGCCGTGCGCGGCAACCCTGCGAGGCGCAGTTGGCGATGTTTTGAACACTGCTCGAGTCAGCTGCAGACTGTCTCTCTGCACTGGCAAGCTGGCGCGGGCTTGTCTGGCAGTGCAGCCGAAGGTCACTTTTCAGAAGCTGTTCAGACAGCCTACCAGCAGGCGAGGAAGAGTGCATCGGCAGGAACAGAACAGCATACTCACAAGCAAACAATAGCCTGCTGCTAGGCAAAGAATATCCTGCAGGCAAGGAATAGTCTACTAGCAAGAGGCTACTGACAGGCATGGGATAGTATTCTGACAGGCAAGGGATAGTATAGTGACAGGCAAGGGATAGGATATTGGCAAGCAAATGACATGCTACTGACAGGCAAGGGATAGTATTCTGACAGGCAAGGGATAGTATACTGACAGGCAAGGGGTGGGATACTGGCAAGCAAGTGATAGGCTACCGACAGGCAAGGAATAGTATTCTGACAGGCAATGGACAGGCTACTTACAGGTAAGGGATAGTATTCTGACAGGCAAGTGATAGGCTACTGACAGGCAAGTGATAGGCTACTGACAGGTAAGGGATAGGCTACTGACAGGCAAGGAATAGTATTCTGACAGGCAATGGACAGGCTACTTACAGGTAAGGGATAGTATTCTGACAGGCAAGTGATAGGCTACTGACAGGTAAGGGGTAGGCTACTGACAGGTAAGGGATAGTATTCTGACAGGCAAT
>JABMCL010000245.1:37500-47500 GCA_018857735.1 Alviniconcha marisindica
GAGTGAGTACGGTACTCTGCGGGCGACGGTTGTCCAGGAGGTGCAGGCTGAGCACTCGGGTCTGGCGCAGGAGTCGGCCGTTGCAGCTGGCTGTTGACTGCAGGACGCTTGTCGACTGGTGCTGACCGCATGTCGATGGTTTCTGGCTGCTCGCTGGCTGCTGGGCTGTTGTCCACTGGGCGCATTCTGATGTGCTTGCCGTTGCGCTTCAGTTCTCTTCCATTAGGTGTAGGAGGTAGGAGCGTGGTGCGACCTGACGCACCACTTCTGCTGGTCGCTTCCACTCCTTCTCGCCATCCTTTTTTTCAAAAGGACTGGGTCTCCAGGATGAAGTTCAGATAGTGGTCGTGTGCCACGGTGGTGATGGTAGCGCTGCTTCTGGCGCTGTTTGAAGGCATGGTCACGCTTTCGCACCTGATCACAGTTGATGGTATGGGGGCGTTGAGGGCAGAGTCGGCAATGAGGTACGAAGCTTTCTGCCCATAGCCAGCTCAGCAGGGCTGACTCCTAGGTCTGGAATTGGCCTGGAGCGGTAGGTGAGGAGGGCTGAGAAGATGTCGTCTTGTTTCAAGATGCCCTTCGCTGTCCTGACCGCTCTCTCAGCTGCCCCGTTGCTGTGTTGCTGTAGTGGCTGCTTGTGATATGCTGGAAACTCCACTCCTTGGAGATGGAGAATGCACGAAACTCAGACGACGAGAACTGAGGTCCGTTATCTGAAACGATGACCTCGGGTACTCCCCTTAGGCTGCGCAGACTGATTTTGGCTGGTCCTAGTTTTGACCTGTGTTTAAGACTCTGATATGTTCTCGATTTAAGGACGTTGACGTCTTCCTCGAGGTTTTTAATTTTCTGGCCACTGTTTGTGAGGTAATGGGGTTACGATATGATTTGTTTAATGCCTTTCCTCCTGACCCGGCCCCGACTGTAAGTTGGCCCGGCTCTGCCACAGAACTGTCATCTTCAGTAAAGGAGTCTTCTTCTTCTTTTATCATGGCTGCGTGTAGCATTAGCATCAGACAGTGGTTCTTCGTCGTAGATGTACTGGAAGTCGGTGAGGGGGATGTTTGATAGGTCGAAATGAAACCTTGATTCCACCTCACGGGTCCTTTTAGGACGGGTTGCAACTGATGTGACAATGTCTCCCAATATTTCTATTTCATTTATTCCTACTATTGGGCAAGCGGATCCTTGTAGAAAAGCTGTGCCGTCTAGGTCTTCACATTTTTTGACGTACAGTGTGAGTACTAAAATCTGGCGTTCATCTTTATGTATTCTAAATAGTGTTTTGGGCAAGTTTTAGGTGGATTTCACATGATAGACTAGGGGGTATGAGTCGTGTAAATCCAGGTCGGTTTCGCTAAAGTCTCTTGTTACGATTGTAACAGTTATGTTTGGTGGTATGCTGGTTGTGTTGAATCGATAAAGGAAAGTTTGCCGGCATATAAAAAGTTCTTCTCTTGAGCAGTGGAACCTTGTTTGAAAGGGATCGGCGGTGCCACACAACAGCGGGGTTCTGGTGCAGGTGGATTCAGCAGCCCCTGATAACCCAGAAGACCCGGAGACTGTGTGCGTGTGTGTGTGTGTGTGTGAGTGTGTGTGTGTGTGCGCGCGTGTGTGAGTGTGTGTGTGTGTGTGTGTGTGTGTGCGTGCGTGCGTGCGTGCGTGCGTGCGTGCGTGCGTGCGTCGTGCGTGTGTGCGTGTGTGAGTGTGTGTGTGCGTGCGTGCGTGCGTGCGTGCGTGCGTGCGTGCGTGCGTGCGTGTGTCGTGCGTGCGTGGTGCGTGCGTGCTGCGTGCGTGCGTGCGTGCGTGCGTGCGTGTGTGTGTGTGTGTGTGTGTGTGTGTGTGTGTGTGTGTGTGTGTGTGTGTGTGTGTGTGTGTGTGTGTGTGTGTGTGTGTGTGTGTGTGTGTGTGTGTGTGTGTGTGTGGCATAATTCCCAGTGAACAGTGTACGTGTGTTTGCAAAAGCTCTATTCGTCTCGTTTGACTCCCTCACAGGACCCGAACGAGATAACGGACCTGGCCACCGACAAAAAACACGACAACGACCTGAAGATGATGAAGAAAAAGCTCAAGTACTTTCTGTCACGGTACCCTCTCCAGCCTCTCCCCGCCACCATCGAGAAGAAAAAAGGCGTCAAACTGAACGGCGCGCTGGCCACCTGCTGGTGCCAGCCCCCGACCAAGTCGCCATGTCCCAGCCCTCTGATGAACTAACACGACGGGCAACCAGGTCGCCGTGTTGCAGCCCTCTGATGAACTAACACGACGGCAGCCAGGTCGCCGTGTTGCAGCCCTCTGATGAACTATCACGACAGGCAACCAGGTCGACATATCCCAGCCCTCTGATGAACTAACACGACGGGCAGCCAGGTCGCCATGTCCCAGCCCTCTGAAGAACTAACACGACGGGCAACTAAGTTTTGATGACCCTGCCCTCTAATCTGATGAACTAACACTACGGGCGACCAAGTCGCCATATTCCAATCCTCTGATGAACTAACACTACGGCGACCAAGTTTTGATGTCCCTGCCCTCTGATCTGATGAGCTAACACTACGAGCGCGCGGTCAGGCCTAGGAACAGAACAGGACATTGGGCTCTTGTGAACAGTCCGTCTCCGTTCGTGTTTTGTTTTTTCTCCTTTAAGGTCTGATGTATACGTGCCTTAGTTGGTCAACACGGTGAGAAATGAAGAACCATCGCAAACATTGTGTTTGTGTCACTGGTGGTTGTGACTGAAGACTGCGGTGGTACGAGGTAGTCAGTCACGATTTTCATCGTCCATTCTTATAATTATCGTTTCTGTGTGCATGCCTGTGTTGTCCATTCTTATATCGTTTCTGTGTGCATGCCTGTGTTGTTCATTGTTATATCGTTTCTGTGTGCATGCCTGTGTTGTCCATTCTTATAATTATCGTTTCTGAGTGTATGCTTGTGTAGTCCATTCTTATATCGTTTCTATGTGCATGCCTGGGTTGTCCATTCTTATATGGTTTCTGTGTGCATGCCTGGTTTCTGTGTGCATGCCTGTTGTCCATTCTTATAACTATCATTTCTGTGTGCATGCCTTTGTCGGGATCGTGTGCACCAGTTTAAATGGAGAAACACAACAACGTAGATCAGCAATTCAAAAACAATGTACATCGTTTGTTTGCAACACACACCGATCGACGAAAGAAAAGGTACACCGTTTGTAACTTGCAACACACACTGATAAACAAAACAACAACAAAGTACACCGTTTGTTTGCAACACACACTGATAGACAAAAGAACAACAAAGTTACCACTGTGTCGTTTAGTGCCCAAAGCATGGTCTACAATTTTGCACTTACTTCACAGAATCAAGAAGGCAGCAGTGGCCCCATGGAGCAACGCTGCAAGAAGAGCCGTGGGGCAACAGGCAGGACCTGAAGACCACGGCCTTCATCCAGGTCACAGAACAGCTGTGGGGCAACAGGCAGGACCTGAAGACCACAGCCTTCATCCAGGTCACAGGACAGCTGTGGGGCAACAGGCAGGACCTGAAGACCACGGCCTTCATCCAGGTCACAGGACAGCTGTGGGGCAACAGGCAGGACCTGAAGACCACAGCCTTCATCCAGGTCACAGGACAGCTGTGGGGCAACAGGCAGGACCTGAAGACCACAGCCTTCATCCAGGTCACAGGACAGCTGTGGGGCAACAGGCAGGACCTGAAGACCACAGCCTTCATCCAGGTCACAGGACAGCTGTGGGGCAACAGGCAGGACCTGAAGACCACAGCCTTCATCCAGGTCACAGGACAGCCCGTGGGGCAACAGGCAGGACCTGAAGACCACAGCCTTCATCCAGGTCACAGGACAGCTGTGGGGCAACAGGCAGGACCTGAAGACCACAGCCTTCATCCAGGGCACAGGACAGCTGTGGGGCAACAGGCAGGACCTGAAGACCACAGCCTTCATCCAGGGCACAGGACTGACCACATGAGGCAGGACCATGCTCATGCGCAGATGAAGAAGTAGACGGCGTTTCCTACATCCGATCCCGATAATCGTCACTCACGAAACTTGATCGATACATTCGGTGTATGATAACAGGGTATATTAAAACAAAATATTTCGTCATAGGCTTCATTTGGAGCTCTCTTGCCTGTTGAACGGAGTATTTTTGAAAGGGATAAAAACTATGGTTTCTTTTAAGGCGATTAATCCACTGTAACTCTCATGCCAAAATTTGTCAGACCGCCTTTGTGAAACTTGACTGCTAAAACAAGCACACAAATGAATGTGTTCTTAAGCTGTCTTTGTGCTTTATTTTTGTAATGCAGAAAGAGAGAGCCGCTGGTCGTCACTCACGAAATTCGGTCTCTATCTGTTAAAAATAATATCAACAAGGAACTATCAAACAGAAACCTACAGATGCGCGTATTGCTAATATTAACCACACTTACGCCGCCCCCAACCGCTGACAGACACGAAGGTAATATATACGTGGTTTTGGGGTTGTGTGTTGTGTGTGTGTGTGTGTGTGTGTGTTGTGTGGGTAGGGAGCGGGGTGGGGAGTGGGGGAACGGGGAAAGATGAATAAGAGTCACAAGTCAGGGGTTCTATAACATAACTTTTATTACACCAACCAGGAAACAGTGGGTTCTCCCCTGAGTGAACACTAACACGGCCGCCGCAAAAAACAACCTGCCTCTGCGGGGACACTGGGGGAAAAGGGCAAAGTATTAACACTTTAATAATTGGGGCCATAAAACTCCCACCCAATCAAAAAAGAGAAAGGACAACAGGAAAGAAAAGGTTAAAGGGTCATGGCCCTGGACACACACAATGCACTCGGTTACATATATATATATATAGCACCACTTTATGAAGACAGCGAAGACGATGTGACGGCTAGGACTGTGTCCATAAAGCACCATTTTATGAAGAGAGCGAAGAGGACGCAACGGCTAGGTCGGTGTCCATAAAGCACCATTTTATGAAGACAGCGAGGACGATGTAACGGCTAGGGCTGTGTCCATAAAGCACCATTTTATGAAGACAGCGAGGACGATGTAACGGCTAGGACAGTGTCAAGAAACCACAACTGTCCAACAGAAAGACAAGCCGTAGCGAAACCAGCCTTGTGTCCCGTCATCGCCTTGTTACTCGTACCAGCCCTGCCAGCGCAGTGTGCTACAAGAAGCCAATCCGGACCAACGATTTTCAGTTAAGGTTTTAAACTTAATCTTGTTTAACGCCGATTTGTTTCCGAAAGGGTATTGGCGGGGACCGAAATCCCAGGAGAAGGGGGGAAGATGGAGACTTTACCTGACCCTACACTGTCACCACCCGAATGACTCTGTATTAAAATGGGCATCGGTGAGAGGCATTTTAATGTTTCATTAACCGTGGGGGGCAAATTCACAAGACAGTGTCCACAGATCACAGGCAGAGTTTGAAGAGAAAGGAGAGCCGAAGCGGAATCGAACCGATGGCCTTCCGCTTAACAGTCTAACTAACGCCTTACCGCCAGGTGAAACCGGCTCGCGCCCGATTCTCGGTTAACTGCATGTTCCTTTCTTGCCGCGGACACACGCTTTTACCCTCACTTTGTGCCGCCAAGAGAAAAGCCCTCCCAGCAAACGCCCTCACTTTGTCGCCCAACTCAAGCGTTTCTTTTGCACACCTTTCTTGACCATCGCACAATGCTTTACTTGGCACTTTTTGTTCCGCCGCAGTCGATTCTATTACACGGTGGGGTTTGTTAAGCAGGCAGGCTCAACAACAAAGAGAAAGTGGTCCAATGTGGTGAGACTGGTTACCTGGGTGGGGGGGGGGGGGGGGGGGGGGGGGGGGGGGGGGTGTGAGAGGAGGGGTTCAGGGTGGACTGAACTATGTCCCGTTTGGCAACGACAGACAACAACCATCCATCAAGGTGAGAGAAACAGAGAGGGGAGACGGGTGGAGGAGAAAGAAGGAAGCGACGGTCAGAGGGAGAAGGTGGGGAGATTGGGCTGCAGAGGGAGATTGAGAGGGAGAGGCCGGGGGAGAAGGGGGGAGAGAGGGGAGACACACACACACACACACACACACACACACACACACACACACACACACACACACACACACAACAGAGAAAGAGAGAGAGAGGGGGGGGGCACTAAAATGGAATACTTAAAATATTAACTATTACGATACCAATTATTTCACACAAATAGAAGAAAAAAATCTCTCTCTCTCTCTCTCTCTCTCTCTCTCTCTCTCTCTCTCTCTCTCTCCTCTCTCTCTCTCACACACACACACACACACACACACACACACACACACACACACCACCACCACCACCACCACCACCATCACCATCACCACCACCACCAAACAAACAACAAAAGTAAATCATAACAAGGACCACAGCTGTTTAATTGTATCTTGCCAACGTTACGCACAAACTGTGGAAAGAGCAAAGAAGACAAATGATCACAGACACTATTTTACACACACTTCCTGCCCTTGTAAATTCAGCATACGTCCAGACGGTGTCAGCGTCCGAGACAGACAAGGTCAGGTACACCGTTGTCAAATGAACACCGACCGTACACGCAAGGTCAGGATACACCGTTGTGTGACTTAAATGAACACCGATCGTACCGCAAGGTCAGGGTACACCGTTGTGTGACTTAAATGAACACCGATCGTACCGCAAGGTCAGGGTACATCGTTGTGTGACTTAAATGAACACCGATCGTACCAAGGCCAGGGTACACCGTTGTGTGACTTAAATGAACACCGACCGTTCCGCAAGGATCCAAACAAACGTAGGCTCAGCAGGTTATCCGCTAAGCTAGGCACCGAAGCTTTGGCCACACAGAGATCTCACTGTAGACATCACACACAAGGAGCTTTGAACTTAAAGATACGGGTTTAACTCTCTCTCTCTCTCTCTCTCTCTCTCTCTCTCTCTCTCTCTCTCTCTCTCTCTCTCTCTCTCTCTCTCTCGCTCTGATATAACCGTACCGGTTGACTGGGCGTAAAAACACCAACTTACTTACTCTCTCTCTCTCTCTCTGTCTGATTGTGACCTGTGTTACGTGGATGCACAGACGAGTGGTTTTGTGGGACTGGGAATTAATGTATATCTAGGCTTATGTTTACATTATTTTTGTGTACCGTGTTGTGTATATTGATATGAGCACTCGCTCAAGTCAGTTAAACCATTTGAATCTTTGAATCTGTCTGAGATCTCACGGTAAACATCACACACAAGGCGCTTTGAACTTAAAGATACGTCTCTCTCTCTCTCTCTCTCTCTCTCTCTCCTCTCTCTCTCTCTCTCTCTCTCTCTCTCTCTCTTCGTGCGCGCGCGCGACTGCCGTTCGTCTTTCGACCTCCCCCTCCCATTCCTTTGTCGTTCAGTCTGTGATCCACGCGTCATCCACCGCAGAGGGGTCCCCGGACACAAAAGTGGGTTATGCCTCGCTCCCCGCCAGCCAAACTCGCTTCAACCCGGGAAGTAGGATGTTTTCCGGGCGACGGAACTTGGGCGTAAGCCCTGTTTCTAAAGCTAACTGTCGGTCGGTTCATACGGCACCTAAATAATCCTACACACGTTTCCTTTCTTCTTTCATTTCAGTCCGGTGAATAGACAGTGAGTCAGCGAGGGAGAATCTTCTGGCTTTGTACCCGTAAGACTGCAGGGGGAGGGGCTAGAATTTCAAACATAAAAAGGGTAAGAAGAAGAAGAAGAAAAGAAGAAGAAGAAACACCTGCGTGTCAGCTGGAGATGTAAAGGAGACGGTTGCTCTTCCCGTTTTTTTATTTTTTTTATTGTTGTTTGTAATTGTTACGCTTCGCACTCTCCCTCCACCGTACTTTTTTGTTTGTATTTGTGTGTGTGTGTGTGCCGTGTGTGTGTGTGGTGCGTGCGTGCGTGCGTGCGTGCGTGCGTGCGTGCGTGCGTGCGTGCGTGTGTGTGTGTGTGTGTGTGTGTGTGTGTGTGTGTGTGTGTGTGTGTGTGTGTGTGTGTGTGTGTGTGTGTGGCGCGGGAGGGGGTAGGGAGGGGGGAAGCGGGTTCAGTTAGTTGGTTCTTGGACTTATTGGATTATAACGTCCCATTAACGGCTGTGGGTAATCTCAGGGTGATCTCCAGTATATTGTATTTTACTTTATAGGGGATTGTGGGGCGGGGGGGGGGGGGGGGGGGGGCAGGTCTGTGCTAAAGTAACTCACGAGAGCTTACCAGGGTACCTGTTTTTGTATGTGTTTTTTTACACCCGCACACACACACTCTCTCTGTGTCTCTCTGTCTCTCTCTCTCTCTCTCTCTCTCTCTCTCTCCTCCTCTCTCTCTCTCCCCTCTCTCTCTCTGTCTGTGTGTCTCTCTCTCCCTCACACACACATACACACACACATACACACACACACACACACACACACACACACACACACACACACACACACACACACACACACACACACACACACACACACACACACGAAGACTAATACACACTAAGAATTAAGACACCAAGAAAAATTACTACCCCTGGAAAAAAGCGCTGAATTTAAATGTTTAACGAGTAATTTTACATTTGCGGATAACTGTTTTATAAAACAGCGAATTTAGTGCAGACAGAGACGTGGGAAGACAGACAGAGACGTGGGAAGTGTGTAGGAGCTCGGTGCACGAGACACGCACGCACTGTAAACCGCGTGCCGTCACAACAATGCTCTGCCGGACTGAATACGAGTTCAGCAACTCGATCACAACCAGCAAACAAACCCTCCGTCCCTTTGGTGTACACACACACACGCACGCACACACACACAAACGCACACCAACACACACAACTACACACACAGCCACACACACACACACACACACACACACACACACGCCACAAACACGCGCGCGCGCGCGCGAGCACACACCACACACACACACACACACACACACACACACACACACACACACACACACACTCCACACACACACACACACACACACACACACACACACACACACACACACACAACACAAGCACTGACACAAGCACACAATCACCCTCGTCATTTTCTTCCGCTCGGCAAGATACTCAAAACGTGAGCTGATCGATTTAATTCCTTCACACATCACACGCCTTCCCTCATCCACTGACGGCCTTCCTCCATCCAGTGCCGACTAACCGCGGCTGCAGACGACTGTTTGAAGGCAGCGGTGATGGCATCTCGTTCCCTAAGAATCGTGATTAGGGATACAGGGCTGGCAGGCTCCGGATTTCTAGACGCTGCAAAACAACCATTGACCCCCAAAGTTCGTCCGGGAAACGCATCGATTAGGCTATAAATTAAACGTAAACCTTTTTCCTGGTTTTCCTTTTCTCTCTTTCTTTGTCTCTGTCTCTGTACTGTATTGGTCAGTGTGTGTGTGTGTGTGTGTGTGTGTGTGTGTGTGTGTGTGTGTGTGTGTGTGTGTGTGTGTGTGTGTGTGTGTGTGTGTGTGTGTGTGTGTGTGTGTGTGTGTGTGTGTGTGTGTGTGTGTGTGAGAGAGAGAGAGAGAGAGAGAGAGAGAGAGAGAGAGAGAGAGAAGAGAGAGAGAGAGAGAGAGAGAGAGAGAGAGAGAGAGAAAGACAGACAGACAGACAGACAGAGACAGAGAGACAGACAGACAGAGACAGACAGAGAGATACTGAGACAGAGACAGATATGTCAGTCAAAAGAGAGAGACAGACAGACAGAGACAGAGAGACAGAGAAAGACAGACAGACAGACAGACACGGGGGGGGGGGAGAGGGGGGTCTGAGAGACAGACATTATGTGAACTAAAAGAGAGTGAGAGAGACGGGCAGAGAGACAGAGACAGAGACAGGAGAGAGAGGTGGAGACAGAGACACTATTTCGGACAGAAGAAAGAGTGAGAGAGACGGACAGAGAGACACAGAGAGACATAGAGAGGGGTGGAGAGAGTATCAGTATCAGAGACAGTATCAGCGACCAATATCGAGACTACAGAGATTTTGAAGCCGAGACAGAAGA
>JABMCL010000245.1:57500-70000 GCA_018857735.1 Alviniconcha marisindica
TTCAAAGTCATGAAACACATATAAGGCATGCAGTCTATTCTCTTAACACGTTATTCATACGCGATTCAAAAGAGCAAAAAAACACCTTGAAACGTTGTTATAATTTATGTGTGCACAGTATGGGTTAATTAGTTATTTTCTTCCTCCAAATCTCAAACACGATCCTAAGTTAATTGATCAAGCGGACGCTGCCAGTGGTGTTCAAAAGCAGGCCGAACGTAACTCACTGAACAGTCCGTAACCCCACCACTACGCTATGCTAATTGCACACCAGTATGCTTGTACCACACTGACTGTGCAGACTTGTGCCGGAAAGCACGCAGCTGAAGGGACTGGAAGTCGCAGCACGTTATACACGTAACGATTCCACCCCGACAAGTGCCGCCCTAAACGGGGCCCAGTTACTCAATCCCTCGCAGACTCGCTCAAGGCACCGCCGCCGCCGACCGAAGCCCCATGACCAGTCAGTAGTACCGAGAGAAGAAAGCCCAGAAAAGTTTGTTATTGAAAGCTGACTTAATTACTCAGCCAATCAGACCCTGGGTCCTACCCCAAAGCGGAGCGAAGCGTCGTTACGTCATTAGTGCAGCGGAGCGCCAATTAGACTAATTCTCGCCAGAGCCCTTGCTACGCGCATGCGTGCACACGATTCTGCCGCCAATTTGCAGACGCATGTGCCACGCTGGGCCGGGCTGTAACAGGAGCGGAGCTGACAGAAAGTATCTTATTTGAAGACCGATTACTTGCGGGGGCGTGGAGGGGGGTGGGGGGTGGGGGGAGGGGAGGGGGACTCAGTTCGGCCACAGGGCGTCTCTTTGGGATCTGAAAGATCCCGTTGCGTAGCCTGCCTGTTTGGTGAGAGTCAGTGAAGTCATGTGTTCGTGGACACCACATGGCTTTGGTTAACTCACTTGTACCGTTTGCGGTCTGGTCAGTGATGGCGTTAGTCTGACTGCAGGGGTCTGTGCTGTGCAGGACATGTAGCAGCGTCTTCGACCATCAATGACCAAGTTTGCACACGCACGCACGCACGCACGCACGCACACACACAAACAAACACACACACACACACATACGCAAACAAAGAAACACACTCACACACACAAACACACACAAACTCTCTCTCTCTCTCTCTCTCTCTCTCTCTCTCTCTCTCTCTCCTCTCCTCCTCTCTCTCTCCTCTCACACACACACACACACACACCACACACACACACACACACACAACACACACACACACACACACAACACACACAACACAACACACAACAACACACAACCACACAACAACACAAACAGCACAGACTACGCACGCACACACACAGACAGACATGTAAGATTTCTTGTCAGGGCTGGTTGAGGCGTCTAATTTCGTATACATTTGAAGACTTTGCTGAGATGGCTAACTTCATACATTTGAAGACTTTCCTGAACTCGCAGACGGGGATGGGAGGTGTGTGTGTATGTGTGTGATGGGGTGGGGGGTGGGGGGGGGGCAGAAGGAGATCGGTCACGACTATCTGATACACAGGTTCCCAAGTTTCCGTTACTGTCCTTTCTCTTACTACTGTCCCTTCCGTTACTGTCCTTTCTCTTACTACTGTCCCATCAGTTACTGTCCTTTCCCTTACTACTGTCCCATCCGTTACTGTCTTTTCTCTTACTACTGTCCCTTCCGTTACAGTCCTTTCCCTTACTACTGTCCCATCCGTTACTGTCCTTTCCCTTACTACTGTCCCATCAGTTACTGTCCTTTCTCTTACTACTGTCCCTTCCGTTACTGTCCTTTCTCTTACTACTGTCCCTTCCGTTACTGTCCTTTCCCTTACTGTCCTTTCCCTTACCACTGTCCCTTCCGTTACTGTCCTTTCTCTTACTACTGTCCCTTCCGTTACTGTCCTTTCCCTTACTACTGTCCCTTCCGTTACTGTCCTTTCCTTACTACTGTCCCTTCCTTACTGTCCTTTCTCTTACTACTGTCCCTTCCGTTACTGTCCTTTCTCTTCCTACTGTCTTTCCTTACTGTCCTTTCCTTATACTGTCCCTTCCGTTACTGTCCTTTCTCTTACTACTGTCCCTTCTCGTTACTGTCCTTTCTCTTACTACTGTCCCTTCTGTTACTGTCCTTTCTCTTACTACTGTCCCTTCCGTTACTGTCCTTTCCCTTACTACTGTCCCTTCCGTTACTGTCCTTTCCCTTACTACTGTCCCTTCCGTTACTGTCCTTTCCTTATTTTTTACTTGTCCCTTCCGTTACTGTCCTTTCCGTTATTATTGTCCCTTCTGTTACTGTCCTTTCCCTTACTGTCCTTTCCCTTACCACTGTCCCTTCCGTTACTGTCCTTTCTCTTACTACTGTCCCTTCCGTTGCTGTCCTTTCTCTTACTACTGTCCTTTCTCTTACTACCGTCCCTTCAGTTACTGTCCTTTCTCTTACTACAGTCCCTTCCGTTACTGTCCTTTCCGTTATTACTGTCCCTTCCGTTACTGTCCTTTCCCTTACTACTGTCCCATCCGTTACTGTCCTTTCCCTTACTATTTTCCATTCTGTTCAGCAACAGGTTTCCGCTATGTTCAGAGAATATTACGGTGGGAGTGAGGGGGTTAGGGGGTGTGGAGAGGAATGGGATGGATTTCTTTTCTTTCTCCACTGTTACCTCTTTAACAGAAGCTCAGAATAGAATCCACTGAAATTCTGTAAGCTTACATGGTTGCTCAACAGACAAACTTCCGCATAATTATATACTGAAAGCTTTCACCTAAACTCGTAATACGCGAGACAAAAACAACAACAAGTACAAAAAACCACCAACAACAACAAAACAACAAAACTGAAAAGAGCCGCTAGTGCCAGGCTAAAGTTTTAAATAACTGTGTAGGTAATATGTATTATTGCTTGTATATGATATGTCAGTAAATGTAAATGGTATGTATTATGTACATGTTTGTGAACAAGCGCGTTGAGCTCGCTTAGCGGGGAATAGCGATATAGAAAATTTATGTATTATTATTATTATTATTAGCTTCCAAGCCTACATCAACCGTGACACCCGCCTTTTACTTACAGATGCAGGCGCCGTTTACCGTTGACGTTTTGCTGACGGAGAAAGTACAGTCGTTTCTTCAGGCCTGTTTTCCTTTCTTTGCCTGCAGACGGAATATTATAACGGTACGGAGTTCACCTCTGATGAATCAACAAACGAAAAAGGGAGTTAATTAGCGTTCTGAAGACGTCACGTGACATTATCGTCACCGTCGGCATCCAGTCTGGGACCACACACAGTCATGGCATTGAAGGCACACACACACACACACACACACACCACACCACACACCACCACACACACAACACACACACATCACTCACAACACACACACACACACACACACACACACACACACCACACACACACACACACATCACTACACACACACACACACACCACACACACACACACACACACACACACACACACACACATCACCACACCAACACACACACACACACACACACACACACACACCACACACACACACACACACACACACACACACACACACACACACACACACACACCACACAGCACCACGCACCTCACGCTCATCCTCTCTCTCTCTCTCCTCTCTCTCTCTCTCTCTCTCTCTCTCTCACACCACCACACACACACACACACACACACACACACACACACACACACACACACACACACACACACACACACACACACACGCACACACACGCATCTTGGCATGCGAGTAAATACAAAGTGCATAAGCTCCACAAAGACACAGCCTGTAACGACTGACTGACTGCACTGCAGAATGTCTCCATCTTCGTCGCTACGAGAGCAGCGTGGAGAGGCTGGCCGGGAAGATAAACGAGGGCAATTGTGTGCTTCAGAAACCACAACTCACTCCGCCCTCACATCACAGGAACGCCACTCCAGGCACGAGGCTCCGCTGGTGTCAGCGGCCCGCCAAGCAGCTCTCGCTGAACCCAAGCATCTGAGGAAGGAAGACTGTAAACGGGCCAACAAAACCCCAACAACAACAACAACAAGATAGGGAGAGAGTGAGAGAAAGAGAGAAAGACAGACGAGGAAGGGGAGGAGGGAGGCGGGGGCAGAACTGAAGAGAGTAAAGGGAAGAGAACTCCCAAACTTTATTTTACAAGGATTGTAGTTTAGGTTCAGTCACAC
The DNA here is from genome assembly GCA_018857735.1 of Alviniconcha marisindica. Lineage (NCBI taxonomy): Eukaryota > Metazoa > Mollusca > Gastropoda > Provannidae > Alviniconcha > Alviniconcha marisindica. The sequence goes on from JABMCL010000245.1 coordinate 61,700, forward strand.
CCGTCTAACTGACTACTCCTTGCTAAGCTACTGATGAGCAAAAAAAGATGCACAAGGTCTAGTTTATAGACTCCAGAGTCAGAGCTCAGAAGCTGCGTAAAAGTCGACATGGCCGTCCTGGGCTCAAGGCTAATAGTCTCTGTGGACTTAAAGCAACATTGAACAAGAGAGAGAGAGAGAGAGAGAGAGAGAGAGAGAGAGAGAGAGAGAGAGAGAGAGAGAGAATGAACGGTCAGTAGCAGTATAAACTTGGAGCCTATCACGTCACTCCCTGGCCTAGCAGTGGCCCGATCAGCAGCTGCTGTTCAGTGGGGTCAGACCCTTTCGGATACAACGAACACCCGTGGTCCCGTGGGAGATGCAGACTTTCGCACGTAAACGAGCCCACGGCAGAAGAGAAGATAAAACCGACGCCCTGGATTTTTTTTATTCTGTAGTGGGTCCACCAACGTTGTAGACAATACTCAGGCTGGGAGTAACGTCACTCTCTCACAGTACGTTTCCTTCGGGAAAAGCGAGAGAACGTGAGAACAATTCCCAACGAGAAAAATTCCCATTCTCGTGTGCCAGTTGAGAGGTACCGTAGGCGATTCGCCTCCTGATTGTCATGTTTGTGACGTCGTTCGAGCGCTAACTCACATCCTTTGTTTCCTGATTCTAAATCCAAAGAAACCTGCTTTTGTTGCAGATAATTTCGCCGATTTTCAATCAGTGAAAATCAGTTAACGTCCACAGAAACCGTAAGGCTTATTAGGGACGGGAACAAAACGTCTATGCCAGAACCCTATTATAGTAATCAAGTTACGTAATAATCGTACATTTTGTCACGGCACTGACGTCACAGGGCAGGTCCGACTGCCGAAGTCTTTCCTGTCACTTTATAAACACTAACACTAACACGAAACCGCCAAGGCATGTTACTGCCCTGCCCTGCTCCAAAGACGAAGGCGGCGCAGACAAAAGGGAGGGGAAATAACCCATAATTATATCTGGTTTGTCTGCAACTGGAGTAGAGACACTGTTCGTGCTCACACACACACACACACACACACACACACACACACACACACACACACACACACACACACACACACACACACATACGCACGCACGCACGCACGCACGCGCACGCACGCACGCACGCACGCACGCACGCACGCCACACACACACGCACACACACACACACACACACACACACACACACGACACGCACGCGCACGCACGCACACACGCACACACACACACACACACACGCACACACACACACACACACACACACACACACCACACACACACACACACACACACACACATACACACACACACCTCAAGCTTGCACCTGACCTTGTTTAAGTTCAGTGTTGCCTCACGTCCACAGACCGTACGGACTGCTAGGGACAGGGAGCCCAGGACGGCCACCTCCACTTTCACACAGCTCCTGACCTCTGATAACTGACCTTGCGACCTTTGACCTCTACATATAGGGCCAGTAATTGGCTACCATTCATTTTTGTTCCGCCATTTTAGTGGCGGGGGTCGGGGTCTGCCCATTTCGGGTGGGGTGGGGTGGGTGGGCGGAAATGACGACTCAATGTAACACGCTTGTATTACAATAATGACGCAAATATCGTCTTTGGTTTAACACGTAAAGAGCAAATTAATGATTCGAGAATAGAACAACAACAAAACGCGATGCACCTATCACGAGCTCTCCAAATCAAATAGACTCGGTGTGCCGATCAGCAGTTGGAGAAATCAAATAGACTCGGTGTGCCGATCAGCAGTTGGAGAAATCAAATAGACTCGGTGTGCCGATCAGCAGTTGGAGAAATCACATAGACTCGGTGTGCCGATCAGCAGTTGGAGAAATCAGATAGACTCGGTGTGCCGATCAGCAGTTGGAGAAATCAAATAGACTCGGTGTGCCGATCAGCAGTTGGAGAAATCAAATAGACTCGGTGTGATGATTAACAATTGGAGACATCAAACACAGTGGGTGTGCCGATCAACAGCTGGAGTCATCAGACAGTTGGAGACATCAAATAGACTCGGTGTGCTGACCAAACGTTGGAGACATCAAATAGACTCGGTGTGCTGACCAAACGTTGGAGACATCAAATAGACTCGGTGTGCTGACCAAACGTCGGAGACATCAAATAGACTCGGTGTGCTGACCAAACGTTGGAGACATCAAATAGACTCGGTGTGCTGTTCAATAGTTGGAGACATTAAATAGACTCGGTGTGCTGATGAACAGTTGGAGAACTCTGTGTGCTGATCCATATCAACACACAATTTTGTTTTGCTTACATCTTGCCCTTTGACCCTAGACTCGAGCATGAACTACGTCACTAAATGTCACATAAAATGTGTGTCTAGAACTAATTTTGTTGATGATTACTCCGACAAGGCAGACGCCAGAATGGAAAGGAAATACTGAGTAGGCCAATCGAAACACTGACGATCCCTCTCAACCAATCAGAGCCGCAGACAGGTTGGGCGGTAAGAGGCTGTAAGCAGCCCCTGCTCTGCTCGGCCAGAGCAAGAGGCTAACGCATCTCGGGTGGCCCGCTTCAAAGTGGAATTACCTGAGGAATTGGCCAGGTGGAATGACAGGGGCTCTGGCGGGTTCCAGACGAATTAAGCCACTTTGAAGGACGCCCCGAGAGCGGAATGGCGACTGCTTTACCAGTAACTCGATCGAGCAGCAACCCCCCCCCCCCCTCGCCCCCCTTCTCCCTTCCCCCGCCCTGTTAGTGCGTTTGATGTTGGTATTTAGTTGGTTTGTTTATGTAAATTATCTGTCTCTCTTTTTGCATGCTGTTCATCCAAATAAACTTTGTGAGGCAAAGACGTGTGAGTGAAGGTACTGAAAAAGGATGGATGCACGTTCTTTCGAATAAAGTCCCAGAAAAAAAATGAAAGAATACTTTCCCATCTTTTTGTGTGTCTTCCGTTATATATATATATATATATATATATGAATGAGAGAGAGAGAGAGAGAGAGAGAGAGAGAGAGAGAGAGAGAGAGAGAGAGAGAGAGAGAGAGAGAGAGAGAGAGAGAGAGAGAGAGAGAGAGGGGTGAAAAGAAAAAACAACAACAAGCAAACAAAACACACATAAAAAAACTGGTAAACAGTTCTTTGTCTTTTTGTATTATTCTGTTCAAAAGAGCACAACTTCAGCTTCAAAGGTGTAAGTGTTCGACGCCAAAACAATGCAACATGCTGTTGTTACGGTGCTCAACTTGCTCTTGGAGGTTTTGCAACTTATTTCAACCTTAAAAACAAAGTATTGTCGTGCGCGAGAAAATACATGCATATACTTTCGGGCCAAGGTACATAGATTTACTGGTGATGTAAAGGATTTAATATTTTGAGCGAGAGAGAGAGAGAGAGAGAGAGGAGAGAGAGAGAGAGGAGAGAGAGAGAGAGAGAGAGAGAGAGAGAGAGAGGAGAGAGAGACACACACACACACACACACACACACACACACACACACACACACACACACACACACACACACACACACACACACACAGAGACACACAGAGAGGCAGACAGACAGACTGACAGACAGACAGGCGGCAGGCTGATAGGTCGACAGACAAAACAAGCCACCACTAAAAAAAAGACAGCGGGTTGACGGCGGAAAGGAAACGCTCTTAAACAGCCAATGGATGGCAAAATTCATACCCATCTCTTTGAGGGTGAAAAATAACGAGAAAAGGGAGGGAAGAAAAACAGCGGGAAAGAAAGAAAAACAGACGAAGAATTTACGAAATAAGAACGAAAACAAGGGCACAAAAGAAAAACTGTGGAAGGAGAGAAAAATGGGGGTGGGGGAAGAAAACGAAAACAAGCCCAGACTGTAACTTCCGACTCTGAGCGGAATAAAAACACAAAAGAGTTCTGACAGTGAGAAGACAGACTTACTGCCCTTCCATGTTAGCATTTCCCCCATCAAAGTAATTGGCATAACAAAACCTGGAGGAAACACCGTGATTTGGCGTGTTGCCTTTCCTTTCCGGCTCATTTTCACATTCATAGCAAGCTATGGCGGCTAATCATGACACCCACACAGCTGATGCTGCCTGCAAAGCAAACACAAAGTCGCAAAAAGCGGATTCTGTTCTAGGCCTAAGGCCTTCTCAGCCTTCGGCATATGGACTTCATCCCGGTGACTGCAACACAAACGAATCCGAAGTTCGCCCTAAAGCAACCTGAGTGAATCCACAATCTGCACCGACAACCTTTTTCTTTTTTTCTTCTTCTTTTTTTTCCTTGTCCTTCTTCTTCTTCTTCTTCTTCTTCTTCTTCTTCTTCCTTCTTCTTCTTCTTGTCCTTTTTTGTTGTTCTGTTGTTGTTGTTGTCATCCATCATTAGCCTGCTGCAAAGAAAAGACGTGCTAATAGGCGCCGTGAGCCCTCAAGTGAATGCCACATGATTGGAAATAATTTTATTGTGGCAGTAGTGAAGTTCTTAATGAAGTTCCTAGTGAAGTTCCTACAAGTAAGTGAAAAGAATGGGATCCAGAAAATCGGCCGTTGCAGGTATAAATAAGGCAAAACAAAATAATGCTTTATTGTCAGGTAAAAGAAAATTGGCCCCGCCATCCGTAAAATTATTTTAATAACAGCAACAACACACTCACAAAATTATTATATAAAAAGAAAACAAAAGAGAGACAGAAGAAAAGAAGAAGAACAAAGACAGTGTACATGTACATAAAATAATATCAGTTAAACAAATGGCAAATTATAGCTAAAACTGACAAGTCAAAAACGAATATAACACACGCACCCATGCACGCACGCACGCACGCACGCACCCACCCACACACACACACACACACACACACACACACACACACACACACACACACACACACACACACACACACACCCCCAATGCTTTCAGTTGATTTACGTCCACTTTACACGTCCACTTGACATTAAAGGGAAGGCGGTTGTCATGGCGTTACTGTCTTCCGCTAACGCTGAGCGGTCTACGTAACGGCACCCAACAGGTCCACGGGGGGGCTGGGGTGGGGGGGGGGGGGGGAGGGTTGCTGACAGCGCGATTAAGCCCAGGTCGGGGTCGTGTGGTCCGGCGCGCTGCAGTGTAATGCAGTGAAAATAGTTGGCGGAGGTTCGACCCCCTGTAGGCACGGCGCAGTGGGCACCCTTTTTTCCGCGGTTGGCGAGAGGGCGGGGGGGGGGGGGGGGGGGGGGGGGGGGGGGGGGTCAGGGGGGGTCTTACAAAGCAACACTGACTTGCGCAGACCCGTCAGTGCCGGTATGTCTTTCTTTCACGTGCGCGCGATTAAAACCATATGTCCACCTTTTTTCTCTCTTTCTCTTGTATATACACATTTTTTATTATTTTATTATTAGAGCAGACCTACGGTAGATGGAAGGATAACATGCAGACACCTGGTAAAAGCAGCACAATAAGCACGCAGCATGATGGCTATACAGCGGCTACTCTAAGCAGACAGAGGAAAGAAGTCCCAGCACCGCCTGACGTCAGTAACGCTTTGGTGCATACTGGACAACTGTTGTTTGTTTAATGCTTGTTTCTTTTTTAACCACGGGCTGAACTGTATGCACAACTTTAGATGTAGTTAGATCTAATAGCTCTTTTCTTGTGGTCAGAGTCTGAAAATTGTATTTGAAGAGGTTTTTATGTCCCTTCCATTTGCGGCTCGCATGCCAGGTCAGAGTTATTGTACGTGATTCGGGTCTGTGTTGTGTTCGTCTGACGTCTTTCCAGCGCTAATTAACTCCCTTGTCTTTTCAGTGAAGTTCTTTTGTAAGTAGCCAAGTGGGGATTTAGAACAAAGCCCTTGCATAATGTGTGTGTGTGTGTGTGTGTGTGTGTGTGTGTGTGTGTGTGTGTGTGTGTGTGTGTGTGTGTGTGTGTGTGTGTGCCACCCTGTCTCTCTCTTTCTCACTGCCTGGGTGTGGATGTGTGGGTGGCGTGGGGTGTGGGTAGGGGGTGGGGGGTGGGCGGTGTTTAGTGCTGTTATGAATAGACAAGGGGGCGGGGGAGGGAGGGGGTGGGGTGGGAGGAGGGACTGCAGTCACCAGAAGGGCTATGATTCCGCTGCCTGCTTAGTGTTGCCCCTATAGCACAGCGGTAGCAGTGACCGTGTGCCTCATGCCCGTGCTTACAGCTGTGTAGCTTGATACGTGCCCAGGGACTTGTACGCGCCCAGGGACTTGTGCAGCTCGTTCCGACGGATAATCGACCTCCCTGTGACCCGGAACTGTATCCCCACTGCAGTGACAAGGACGCAGCAGCGGGAGAGCTCCGGAACGGACCACCTGGCGGCTCGACCTTCACGCGGACATCGAGCGGGGGCCGCAGGACGGCGCCGGCTGCAGGGGTGGAACCAATTGGAGGGGACAGTCGGGCACGCTGGCGAGCTGCAAGGCCGCAGGGCCCAGAGACTCGCTCCTTGCTCTTGGTGGTGTGTCAGCCAGGGTAGGGGGCAAGGACTGGGGCCAGTGGCCCGGTAACTTGAACTCGGTGACGAGGGAAGAGCGGAACACAAACGGATCGTTGGTTCGCCAGATTTGCTTAGCGTGGAGTTTTCTCTCCGGAGAGCTACTGGCCGTATTTTTAACCTTTCGTGCGTTTTGATACCATAAACAGTTGTTTACTTCCTCATGCATGCATTGTATTGTTCTATCAATATTTAAGCAAAACAAGTCCTTTTTTTACTGGCCGTATTTTTAATCTGTTGCGTGTTTCGGATACAAATAAACGGTTGTTTACTTCCGCATGCATCCATTGCATTGTTATATCAATATTTAAGCAAAAGATTTTATTTTTTATTTTTTACTGGCCTTATTTTTAGCCTTTTGTGCGTTTTGATACAAATAAACGGTTGTTTAATCCCTGATGCATGCACTGCATTGTTCTATCAATATTCAAGCAAAAGAAGTACTTGTTTACTTTGGATCTGACCTGCTCAGAGCGCAGCCATGTTAATTCACTCTTTACGAACCAAGAGCAGAAAAAGTTTGGCTCGTGACGTATCAGTTTGACACCACGTACCAGACATGCCAGCCTTGTTTCTGACGTCACTGACACAGACAGCCGAGTACAAAATGGCAGCATTCACTGTAGTGTTTCTGACGTCACTGACACACAGCCGAGCACAAAATGGCAGCATTCACCGTCGTGTTTACGCGGCTTTCAAACGTCGATTTTTAACAAACTGGGTGAAAAACTAATAAGTGTGTAAATATTTTTTTTTAAATGTTCCTAAGGGCCTTTGGTGCTTCTTGGAATCGGTTTCCCTTCGAAAGAGAGGTTACTTACCACTTGTCGGGTGGGACGAATTTCTGAGCATATGTACGTTATTACTGCAGGATATAGAGCAGGATGTCAGGTTTCCGCTGGCAAGATTCATGTAGCCACTGATGTACGTGCACCTACAAGCACCGAGACTATCCATCCATCAGTGCAGGAAGCTAGTTTCGTTCATATCAGTCTCCGGACTCTGCCAGGTGAAGTCAACGACGCCACTGCTACCTCGAACAAGCAGAGAGAGAGAGAGAGAGAGAGAGAGAGAGAGAGAGAGAGAGAGAGGAGAGAGAGATTGATTGATTGATTGAACTTTATTCTCAACGGTGAAGATATTAGCACAAAGGCCGACTCACATATCTGCCGTTGCTACAGTACTACTAATAACCAAGACATTCACAGTTAAATATTAGGGGGGAGAGAGAGAGAGAGAGAGAGAGAGAGAGAGAGAGAGAGAGAGAGAGAGAGAGAGAGAGAGAGAGAGAGAATGCGCGTGAGTCTAAATGATCAGCAGAAGTTATGAAACTGTCAGTAGCCTCTTTGGTATCAGTGTTTCTCCCTGTCTGTTGAAAGATGTTGTTTCCTTAGAAACTGAGTATCATAAATCATTTTAATGTCTGTGTCCATGTAGCTTAGCAAAGACAGATTGTAAGAATAGGTTATTGCCTAAAATCTCAATCCTTGAGTAATAAATTTCTGAGTTCAAAATTTTCTCTCTAAGAGTTCCCCCACCCCCCTCCCCCCGTCTCTCTCCGTGAGCGCGCGCGCTTGTGTATGTGTATGTGTGTGTGTGTGTGTGTGTGTGTATGTGTATGTGGTGTGTGTGTGTGTGTGTGTGTGTGTGTGTGTGTGTGTGTGTGTGTGTGACGGTGTGTGTGTGTGACGGTGTGTGTGTGTGTGTGTGTGTGTGTGTGTGTGTGTGTGTGTGTGTGTGTGTGTGTGTGTGTGTGTGTGTGTGTGTGTGTGTGTGTGTTGTGTGTATTT
>JABMCL010000245.1:72500-90000 GCA_018857735.1 Alviniconcha marisindica
AGACGCCGCAGGAACCGACTTACGCGCAGCAGGGTGTACGTTTTCCGAACCCTATACCTGATCATGTCTCCCTTCATTTAGACCCCCGTGGGGGGTGTATGTTTTCCAAACTATACCTGATCATGTCTCCCTTCATTTAGACCCCACTGCGGGGTGTATGTTTTTTTTCAAACTATATATGATCGTGCCTCCGTTTATTTATACCCCACTGCGGGATGTATGTTTTCCAAACTATACATGATCATGTCTCCCTTCATTTATACCCCACAGCGGGGAGTATGTTTTCCAAACTATACATGAGCATGCCTCCCTTCATGTAGACCCCACTGCTGGGTGTATGTTTTTTCCAAACTATACATGATCATGTCTCCCTTCATTTATACCCCACAGCGGGGAGTATGTTTTCCAAACTATACATGAGCATGCCTCCCTTCATGTAGACCCCACTGCGGGGTGTATGTTTTTTCCAAATTATACATGATCATATCTCCCTTTATTTATACCCCACAGCGGGGAGTATGTTTTCCAAAAGCTATACCTGATCATGTCTCCCTTCATTTAGACCCCCTGAGGGCGCAGAAATTTAGGTCTCCTCTGTTGAGAACCCACAGCTGACAAATGTTCTCCCTTTAAAGCCTGGAGTAGGTCAGAATATAGCCACGCATGCTTCACCTACTGCCAGAAATACTGTCCTTGTCCTAATTTCTACCTTCCCAGTCCATTCAACGTCATTTTTTCCGATCCTCTCCATCCTTTTTAACTGTGTTATAGCTTCTGTAGGCCCGCAGAATAAAATAGGTCACTCTGCTCTCTCTCTCTCTCTCTCTCTCTCTCTCTCTCTCTCTCTCTCTCTCTCTCTCTCTCTCTCTCTCTCTTCGCTCTCTTTTTGGTCTAGCTGTCTTCTTTGTAAGTATTAGAAATGACCGCTATTATTATTATTATTCGTATTAGTTATTTTGTTCTTGACCCAAGACATTTTGTGTCAACACGTTGAACTGTGTTGTGTCCGTGTGCCGTTTTCCTCTGGTGAGTACATGCGCCTTCCATGTTCTCTTCCAACTGGTCACTCACTTTCTCTACAGCAGCCATTCGCTTTTCTTTTCTTCTTCTTCTTCTTCTTCTTCCTCTTTCAATGTATATTTTTGCCATGCTGGTTCCTCGGATCTCGGCTGAAACGTAAACAGCTACACGAACTATTCTAGCAAATGTGGACCACAACACTTGCAGGCGAATTGGGCCCGTGCAGTATTTTGTAAGCCAGAGCCGCAGCACCACACACAGATGGGCGCCCGAGGTATTGAGTCTACGGGTGACTGCTAAACACTGCGCTCATTTGAGCTCAGTGAAGCCACAGCTTATACAATGCAGAGATGATTCACGCGTGACGTTCTTTGGAACTGACATTGCCCGCAGTGCCAGAGGCCGGTTTGCGAGAGGAGATTTAAACCCGCCTCCGTTCCGCGCCGTCTCGCTACGGGCAATGTCGCTGCCACCAGGGGTCGCTGCCACCAGGGGTCGCTGCCACCAGGGGTCGCTGCCACCAGGGGAAGGCGGTGGTCATCAGACAACGTAAAGGAACGCACGTTAAAGGGGAATAGCCACATAGTTCAGGAGCACTCATGGTTCAGGAGCTGTGTGAGAGTCGAGGTGGACGTCCTGGACCGTCCGTCCTAACGAGCCTTCTGGTTTCCGTGGACGTAAAGATTTATTGCACCGTGCTTCGGCATTGGTCACAACTTGTCCCTAATATGTCAACTGACATCCGAGGACATAAAGCATCACTTCCTCAGTTCAGGAGCTGTGTGAGAGTCGAGGTGGCCGTCCTGGGCTGTCCGTCCTAACGAGCCTTCTGGTTTCCATGGACGTAAAGCTATATTGAACCATGCTCCGGCATTGGTCTCAGCTTGTTTCTAATATGTCAACTGACATCTGAGGACATTAACAACACTACCTACCTACCTAAGGGGAATAGTGTGAGCCGGTTTGGCCTAGCGGTAAGGCGTTAGGTTGGTCAGAAGAGGGACATCGGTTCGAATCTGCTTCGGCTCTCCTTTCTCTTCAAAAGTTGTGGTCTGTGGACACTGTCTTGTGACTTTGTCCCTCACACTTAATGAAACATTAAAATGGCTCTCATCGCTGCCCATCTTAATGCAGGAGTCATTCTGGTGGTGACAGTGTTGCGTTGGTATATAACTCCCTCTCCCACTCCCCCCCCCCATCCCCTTCTCCCCGTCCCTAATAAGCCTTATGGTTTCTGTGGACGTTAAGCACCATGTTTACTTACTTTGGGGAATCAAACCAAAGAAGCATCACACGCTCCATCGATAGGAATGGAATAACACCCTCCCCCCCCCCCCCCCCCCCCGCAAACACACATCCCAGCATGCGCACTCACATCATCCCGCGCACACACATCTGGAAGAAGACGACTTAGGGGCGAAAGATGTGAGACGTTTGTGGGAGAATTACTGACAATCAAGAGCAACAGACAGGCTTTGAAGGGAGACCTAGTAAGTAACAAAGAACACAACAACAAAGGCCCGAATCGCCCCAGTACGGTCACGGTAATGATCACCCCGCATGCGAGTAAATACAAGGCCCATAAACTGACTCCACCGAAGGTACATCGTCAGTACCATTTTTCGACTCTACGTAAATATTCCGTGTCAGAGGATGGTATCATTTCCGCTGTGCACAGTGACTGGGTTCAGTTTTGACCGCTGCACGTTTGTTGACCTTTTCAATGCTGGACTCGTTAACGCCTAAAGACACAATGCTGGCCACGGCACCGTTGAAACAGGAAGGGTTAAACAGCGTAACCCCGGTGTGGCTGATTGGCCCGACAGACAAACCAGTTCCAGAGCCGCGTTTTGGGGTGGCAGCGGCAGCATTCCGGGCCACGTGACGAAGCAGATATTTCTGACGCACGCCCGGTCGGTAAACAAGCCTGCAGGTAAACCGTCTTAATGAGTGATTCACACTTAAAGCAGCCTCACGAAAACCGTCTTAATGAGTGATTCACACTTAAAGCAGCCTCACGAAAACCGTCTTAATGAGTGATTCACACTTAAAGCAGCCTCACGAAAACCGTCTTAATGAGTGATTCACACTTAAAGCAGCCTCACGAAAACCGTCTTAATGAGGGATTCACACTTAAAGCAGCCTCACGAAAACCGTCTTAATGAGTGATTCACACTTAAAGCAGCCTCACGAAAACCGTCTTAATGAGTGATTCACACTTAAAGCAGCCTCACGAAAAGCTTGGTCCAATTTTCCTACAACAAAAAGAAAAAAGAAAAAAAGAAAAAAAAGAAAAAGAAAAAAAGAGGTTAAACAAACCCCCACCCAAACACCCCACCCCACCACACACAAAAGATGAAAAAAAAAAAGAAAGAAGAAATGCAGGAGTAAGTAAATGTTTATTTCTTAACATACGGTCTCCACAGCCTTTGCACTAACCGCCCTGCCCCTCGCTGTTGGTCCCACAGCCTTTCCATCTGACCGCCATGCTGCTGTAGCCTACTGCGCTGATTGGTGGAATGCAGGATTATTGTACTGTGCTGATTGGTGGAATTCAGGATTATTGTACTGTGCTGATTGGTGGAATGCAGGATTATTGTACTGTGCTGATTGGTGGAATGCAGGATTATTGTACTGTGCTGATTGGTGGAATGCAGGATTATTGTACTGTGCTGACTGGTGGAATGCAGGATTATTGTACTGTGCTGATTGGTGGAATGCAGGATTATTGTACTGTGCTGACTGGTGGAATGCAGGATTATTGTACTGTGCTGATTGGTGGAATGCAGGATTATTGTACTGTGCTGACTGGTGGAATGCAGGATTATTGTACTGTGCTGACTGGTGGAATGCAGGATTATTGTACTGTGCTGACTGGTGGAATGCAGGATTATTGTACTGTGCTGACTGGTGGAATGCAGGATTATTGTACTGTGCTGATTGGTGGAATGCGGGATTATTGTACTGTGCTGATTGGTGGAATGCACGATGACTGTCCTGTGCTGATTGGTGGAATATGTGTTAATTGTACTGTGCCGACTGGTGGAATGTGTCACGTCGAGGTCACCACATACCGTTTCAACCGCACAATGACAACAGCAGTAGAGGTCTGTTGCTGTCGTGAACACCTTTCTCTTTAAAACCGTGGTTGGGCTTGCCGATAAACAAAGCGCATCGCTGCATGATTCAGGTTTCTTCCAAACACTCGGCCTATACACCCAAGTCTGTATACCTTGACTAAAAGACCCTCGCTCCCATCCCCGCTGGTCGCGCATAAACATCCCGAAAAGCCAGAGCCAGACTTCCCCTCTCCGCGTGAAATAATTATTTAAAACACATGCTCTGTCCGTAAACACTTTGAAGCGGTTCCCAGCCGGGCGGCTGAGAGATGTAAATCAAGCTTGCCTAACCCTCTCACCTCACCTTTCGGCAAAACCCCTTTCTCTCTACCTGCTGGTGATCGATTGCTCCCCACAACCCGCCTCTGGCTTCCTGCCCCGGGTCCAGTCTGCACACCCCATCCAGGTGAACGCGGCCACATGTCGACACAGGCGCCTCCAAACACTCACGTTTTATTACCATTGGATGAAGGATGTGGTCTTCAAAATGTGTCTCCGTGTTGTCCCGACAGCTGCTGTTGATACCCAGTGTCTCCGTGTTGTCCCGACAGCTGCTGTTGATACCCAGTGTCTCCGTGTTGTCCCGACAGCTGCTGTTGATACCCAGTGTCTCCGTGTTGTCCCGACAGCTGCTGTTGATACCCAGTGTCTCCGTGTTGTCCCGACAGCTGCTGTTGATACCCAGTGTCTCCGTGTTGTCCCGACAGCTGCTCTAGCAGCGTTGCTCCGTGGGCCACTGCTGCAGCATGGAGGACCTTCTGAAGACCGCATCCTTCATCCAAACCACCGGACGGACCATTTCAGGCAAAACCATGCTCGAGCGCAGAACACTAATAATAGGATCTCACGTCTCTACAAGGGATTAATTAGGCTACGGTTCAGAAAGGAGCGGAGCGCCTCAGTAAGTTAGTGATGTGAACTGTAAGGCGGGCCAGGGAAGACAGCGGAAGAGCGGAGCGCCTCAACAAGTTAGTGATGTGAACTCTAAGGGCCAGGGAAGACAGCGGAAGAGCGGAGCGCCTCAACAAGTTAGTGGTGTGAACTCTAAGGGCCAGGGAAGACAGCGGAAGAGCGGAGCGCCTCAACAAGTTAGTGATGTGAACTCTAAGGGCCAGGGAAGACAGCGGAAGAGCGGAGCGCCTCAACAAGTTAGTGGTGTGAACTCTAAGGGCCAGGGAAGACAGCGGAAGAGCGGAGCGCCTCAACAAGTTAGTGATGTGAACTCTAAGGGCCAGGGAAGACAGCGGAAGAGCGGAGCGCCTCAACAAGTTAGTGGTGTGAACTCTAAGGGCCAGGGAAGACAGCGGAAGAGCGGAGCGCCTCAGCAAGTTAGTGATGTGAACTCTAAGGGCCAGGGAAGACAGCGGAAGAGCGGAGCGCCTCAACAAGTTAGTGATGTGAATAAGGGACAGGGAAGACAGCGGAAGAGCGGAGCGCCTCAAGTTAGTGATGTGAATAAGGGACAGGGAAGACAGCGGAAGAGCGGAGCACCTCAACAAGTTAGTGATGTGAACTCTAAGGGACAGGGAAGACAGCGGAAGAGCGGAGCACCTCAACAAGTTAGTGATGTGAATAAGGGACAGGGAAGACAGCGGAAGAGCGGAGCACCTCAACAAGTTAGTGATGTGAACTCTAAGGGACAGGGAAGACAGCAGAAAAGCGGAGCACGAAAGGATTGGGTTTGGTTAATCTTGTTTAACCGCCGAGTTGTCTCTGGTGAGCTAGTGGCAGTAATCGAGATCCCAGGAGGCGGGGAGGAGAGGGGAACTTTACCTAACACTACGCCGTCACCATCAGGAAAATCCGGCTACAGCCACTATCAAGAGAAGATATACCCAAACAAACACGCGAGGCACGTGTGTACGTTTTTACAGTGTCTGCGAGTCGTAATGCAGTACGACATCTCTATTCAGTTTGCCGAAAGGGGTTGCTTCCCCTGTACGTGTTCTCTTCGATTTCAAACCGATTTTCACACGAGGGACCGGAAGCCACCACTCGGAGATGCTTTTCATCTTCGTCGTAGGGACTATAGCCATTCAGACCGCCTTTTCTCCCACAAAGTAGAACAGCACAGAGCACAGGAATAACGGAGAGACGGTAGCTAGCTCACAGCGAGAGCACTGTAGTTCGCTCTCCAAAGTGGAAGGTTAAGTACGATGGAACGTGGTGACCGCGTGGATGGGGGACTGTTGCGTGCTAGGCTTGGCGCCCGCCCCGAGATTTCTCCGGAGTCAGATTCTGTGCCGTCTCTGCAGACGTCCTTCCGGTGAGACTATAGACATCCAGCCCTTCTTGTACGAAGGATCACGTACGGTCGTTAAAGATAATATAGTTTGTCAGAGTTTGGTGGGTTATGCAAACACAAAAGTAATCCGGCACTCACTGAAACAACACACACACACACACACACACACACACACACACACACACACACACACACACACACACACAACACACACACACACACACACACACACACACACACCACACCACCACACACACACACACACACACACACACACACACACACACACACACACAACAACAACAACAACAACAACAACAACAAACAAAACCATACGTAAAACGTTGCGAGTCTGCTCGAAAGCGTTGAATAGTGCAATATAAAAACGATCAATGATAATCAGCAGTAATAATAAAAAGCCGGACTGTGAGCCGGTTTGTACAAGGTACATAAACTCCACCTCTTGTATCTGTTTACTCGCATGCCAGCTGAGAGCTACCGTAGGCCACTGAGGTATTTGCTGTGTTTGTGTGGCGTCTTTCGAGCGCTCATTATCTCCCTTGTTTGTTGATTCTGAAGAGGCGCTCTGGGCCTGGTTCTGTTTCAGACTGTTCCAGCTTTCCGTCTGATTGAACAGCGTTTGGTTGCAATATTCTACCAGCGTTTTAAGCGAAATTCACATTTCAAATGTCTTTTTCCAAATTATGCAAACCCTGTCTCAAGTCCAGTCTAAAAAGATGAGTTCCTGCACCAATGTAGCGTGCCGCAGGACATATTCCTCGGCACGGAATGAACGACGGTAAGATCGCTGTGGTGAGACCATTTAACAGCTTGCGGCCTGGCTGATGACAGTATGTGGCCGGCAGGCGCCTGTTGTTGATCAGAGACGCGCTGTACGTGTCAGCAGCAGTCACGCTGACGGAGGAACGTCTTGAGGGATGGCTCGCGCACAGTGAGAGATTCCTGGGAAAGTCTGACACCCGATCGGGGTGGTGACCGGTAAACGGTCTAAGGGAGCACTGTACGTATGACAGCATTATGAGGCTGGCACCGTCTTTTTCATCAGCTGAAGGACTGCCGGTACAAGGACAGGTTGAATCACCGCATCAGCTGTTTTATTCACAGAGGCTGTATCAGGAATATATATTATGGATGGTAACTATGGTAACATTACAGTGGCAACAGTACCATCGTGCGTAGTACCCTTCCCTCCCAACGCTCTCCTGTCACCACTGATAACAACAACAACATCCCAGACACAGTGACCACCACCACTACAACAACAACAGCAACAACACATTGACCATCATCACTACAACAACAGCTACAACACACTGACCACCTCCAACATGACAACAACAGCAACAACACAGACACTGACCACCACCACTACAACAACGGCAACAACACAGACACTGACCACTACCACTGCAACAACGGCAACAACACAGACATTGACCACCACCACTACAACAACAGCGACAGCCCAGACACTGACCACCACCACTACAACAACAGCGACAACCCAGACACTGACCACCACCACTACAACAACAGCGACAACCCAGACACTGACCACCACCAACAGAAACAACAGCAACAGCACAGACAGTGACCACCACCACTACAACAACGGCAACAATACAGACAGTGACCACCACCACTACAACAACGGCAGCAACACAGACACTGACCACCACCACTGCAACAACACAGACAGTGACCACCATCACTACAACAACGGCAACAACACAGGGAATGAAGACGCTCCGCACACAACCAGGCTGTTGTAAAACCCGGATATCGTCCGCAACGTCGCACAGCAAACAAAGAACGTTAGCAATTATTTGATTACAACGCTTGTGCCGGATTACAACGCTTGTGCCGGATTACAACGCTTGTGCCGGATTACAACGCTTGTGCCGGATTACAACGCTTGTGCCGGATTACAACGCTTGTGCCGGATTACAACGCTTGTGCCGGATTACAACGCTTGTGCCGGATTACAACGCTTGTGCCGGATTACAACGCTTGTGCCGGATTACAACGCTTGTGCCGGATTACAACGCTTGTGCCGGATTACAACGCTTGTGCCGGATTACAACGCTTGTGCCGGAGCGGCAACCCATCTAAGTCAACCCATCTGGCGAGTTAAATCATCTTGTCAGCTCGGGCTGGCAAGCAGACGGATCCGGGTTCGAGTCCGTTTCGCCCCACCCTAGTCTAGCGCTTCATGAGCGAGGGCTGGATGTAGACAGATCTTGTGTCTACTCCGCTATCCTCGTAAAATGAAGTTTGTTCGTTCGTTCCTCAAATGTTGTAGTGTGTTGCGGTCTTCTTGCCGTCGAACAAACTTCGTAGCAAGCATACCTCTAGGTGTACAGACGGTGTTCGCCAGCATGCATCTAGGTGTACAGACGGTGTTCGCCAGCATGCCTGTACACGTGCCAGATACCTCTGGTGTACAGACGGTGTTCGCCAGCATACCTCTAGGTGTACAGACGGTGTTCGCCAGCATGCCTCTAGGTGTACAGACGGTGTTCGCCAGCATGCCTCTAGGTGTACAGACGGTGTTCGCCAGCATGCCTCTAGGTGTACAGACGGTGTTCGCCAGCATGCCTCTAGGTGTACAGACTGAGACAGGTCGCCGTTCAACAGGCTCACACCAAAGGGTTGTCTTCAAGTACTGTGATTTAGCGTGCACACTCCGTGTCCGGCGACCTTGCCCTTCAAGCAGCTTCACCGCAGGATTTCCGTCCTCGCCAACTCCTACCTCTACTGCTAGAGGGACAGTTCGCCGTTTAAAAGGTCCACACGAAATGAAGCTGTTGTCGTTGTTGATCATTTTTATATAGCGCTATTCTCTGGTCACGAGCAGACTCACTGCACTCGCATGTGATTCTACATGAGTGAACAGCTTTTCGTAGCGCTATAAAAAAAAACATAAGTTCTTCAAATATTGTGGTTTAGCGTGCATGGACACTCTCTATCCGGCGACCTTACTGCCATCGAGCCAATTTTTAGGATCATTTCGGTCCTCGTCAGAGTCTGCCTCTCACTGTACAGAGACAGCTCGCCGTTTAACGGCAGGTTCAAGCGAGAGAACTTTCTCCAACTGTTGCCAGGGTTAGAATTCCCCGCGGCTGCACTTCTTTGCTGACTTCCAGCTGCTGGGGATCTTTTATATAGCCTACGCGCGAGACAGTCGGTACACAGGCTTTCTAAATAAACAAGTGAATGAAGGACAAAAAATCCAACCCAACAGCACAACAATGTGTTGTGGGGGTGGGGGAGGAAGGGGGGGTCTACAAAGCCCGGAACCTTTGTTGAAAACACTGGGTGTCATTCAGATCTCAGCAGAGGAAAACAAAGACTCGAGCATGTCTGAACTGACTTGATGAGTGGCGTGTTCAGTTGATTGAAGAGCGAGAGAGAGAGAGAGAGGGGGGTGGGGGAGAGGGGGACGGGGGGTAGGGTAGGGTGGGGAGGTTCTAGATGGGGGTTGGGGAAGGGAGGAAGGGGAGATGGGGGAATGGGGGCTTAGAGAGGCGAACAACGACTTCCTGGAACGTCTAAACGGTTCAGGAAGGCTCTTCGGTTCATCAGAAGTGAAATACGACAGACTCGGTTCGCGTGACGGGTCGCGAATACTTGGCACTTTTTACAACAGACGCAGGAAAGCTCAGCGAGCTTTAGTGGCCTTCACTCGTTGCCACTCTTCTCGTTCCGCAGAAATTCCCTTCCTCTCTTTTTCCGTGACTAGAACAAAAGAACCGATTTAGGCTCCCTAAAAAGTGCTTGTGGCTAAAGTTGGTACCACTGAGACGGATAACTTTTCTGTCTAGTTATCCTCAGTTTCAGGAAGTGATTTTCAGATGCCCATGGAAACGTATGACGTAATGTTACCACTTTTAATTGGTTGACGAATGTTTTACATGTATCTATTTTACATGTTGCATTGTACCGTGTTTGCTTAAAACGTCGATTATCTGATCACAGAAACTGAGATTCAGCTGATAGGCTGTTTCATTGTTAATTATATTCAGTTAATGATTTTCATTTCTTCGCCGAATGCATTAATTGGCTCTGGCTTTGTTGTCAGGAATTTTGTCTTTCTTTCTTTACTGCTTTTCTTTTGTTTCCCCACAACAGTGTTTGTAAAATTAAACCTGCACAATATAAATCGTACACACACACACACACACACACACACACACACACACACACACACACGCACGCACGCACGCACGAGCGCACGCGCACGCACGCACGCACGCACACACACACACACCACACACACACACACACACACACACACACACACAACAAACACAACACACAACACACACACACACACACACACACACACACACACACACACACACACACACACACACACACACACACACACACACACACACACACACACACACACACACCACTGACATACACACACAACCACAACAGACCACGGATTTCCAGGTGATAACAACAGTGTTGACTTGGCCGCTCTTCTTTGTTGTCCTGGAATCATTGCTCCCGCGTGTGTACGCGTAAACGTTTAAAACTAAAATCACGGTCTCCCCAAAATACTGGAGGTTTCCGTCTCATAGCACAAGAAACACATAAATCCAAAGCTGACACTTTAATCGCTTAGATCCTTTAAAGGGAAAGGGGGGATTTGCAACGCCGCAGATTTGTGGGCAGACCGCTGTCAGTGAACGGCATGGGGTCTTGTGGTGGAGAACCACATGGAGTCTTGTGGTGGAGAACCACAAGTGGAGGGTTGTGGTAGAGAACAGCATGGGGTCTTGTGGTAGAGAACAGCATGGGGTCTTGTGGTGGAGAACCACAAGTGGAGTGTTGTGGTAGAGAACAGCATGGGGTCTTGTGGTAGAGAACAGCATGGGGTCTTGTGGTGGAGAACCCCAATGGAGGGCTTGTGGTAGAGAACAGGGATGGGGTCTTGTGGTAGAGAACAGCATGGGGTGTTGTGGTAGAGAACAGCATGGGGTCTTGTGGTAGAGAACGGCATGGGGTCTTGTGGTAGGGGAACCACAATGGAGGGGTTGTGGTAGAGAACAGCATGGGGTCTTGTGGTAGAGAACGGCATGGGGTGTTGTGGTAGAGAACAGCAGGGGATGTGGAAAAGGGGGTTGTGGTAGAGAACACAAGCCCTGGGGTGTTGTGGTAGAGAACGGCATGGGGTGTTGTGGTAGAGAACAGCATGGGGCTTGTGATAGAGAACCACATGGGGCTTGTGGTAGAGAACCACATGGGGTGTTGCGGTAGACAACAAACATGGGGTGTTGTGGTAGAGAACCGCATGGGGTGTTGTGGTAGAGAACAGCATGGGGTCTTGTGGTAGAGAACGGCATGGGGTCTTGTGGTAGAGAACGGCATGGGGTGTTGTGGTAGAGAACAGCATGGGGTCTTGTGGTAGAGAACGGCATGGGGTGTTGTGGTGGAGAACCACAAGTGGAGTGTTGTGGTAGAGAACAGCATGGGGTGTTGTGGTAGAGAACGGCATGGGGTGTTGTGGTAGAGAACAGCATGGGGCATTGTGATATAGAACCACATGGGGCGTTGTGGTAGAGAACCACATGGGGTGTTGCGGTAGACAACATGAGGATGGGGTGTTGTGGTAGAGAACCGCATGGGGTGTTGTGGTAGAGAACAGCATGGGGAGATGTGGTAGAGAACCGCATGGGGTGTTGTGGTAGAGAACAGCATGGGGTGTTATGGTAGAGAACCACATGTGGTAGAGAACGGACGGATGCGCAGAATTCTGCTACATAACCTGAAGGCACTCTCCGCGGACTGCAATGTTTAGAGTGACCGGAGGAAACTCCACGTGCTTTTTGTTCTCACTTCCGTGTCTCGGCTTTTCTCCACGAAGACAGAGGTGCCGGCATCCCGAGACCGGCCAGACTTGCAGGAGGCAGCTAAGGTGTTCACAACTTGCTCACCTGCCCGGCCTCCACGCATGGGCGCTGCCACGGTCGGCCTTCAGTGGTTCGGTGAATTTGGCGGTGTTGCACTGAGTTGTTTCTCGCTCGACTCTTTTCACGGATGTATCGCTCATAAAACCGGGAAAGCTCGTTGAACCCGTCGTTCAAGGAAGTTCTTTATTCAGTGGCGTGGGTCAGCGGCCCGGAAACTTGTGAATACTTACAGTACTCTCCACAGACTGTGATTTTTTTGAGACTTCCTGCACGAAAGACCCCCTTTCTTCTTCTTTCCTTTTTTTTTTTTTTTTTTTTGCCTCCCCCCCCCCCCCCCCCCCGCCCCCCGCCCCCTCTCCCCCAACCGCAATGGATGTGGCAGTATCCCGGTGGTGGCGAGGGCAAGGAACCCCTCGTACCCAACATATTACCTGCCTCCATTCCGCTGGGCCACGACTGGCTCTTGTCAGGTGGCATGAGCCTCCACGGTACATCATGGCCTGCCTGCCGCTGACTGGAGCTGCAGATGCGCCGGGTATCATTATCCACCCTGGAATCATTAGGGGTGTAGGGCTGTCCCGGTGTAAGGCGAGTCTGCAGCCAGCCCAGAAAAGGCCACCGGCAACTTTAGGTGTTATCTGAGAAAATAGCCCAAGCTTCGCTTTACTTTTTACTCTGGTTAATTATTGCGCCGAAGGCCTTGTTTGTTCGTGGAGATAAGTCTCCCTCTCCCTCTCCGCCACCGCCCTCCCCCGTACCCCCTCCCCCCTCCACCACCGCCCTCCCCCGTACCCCCTCCCCCCTCCACCCCACCATTACCACATTCACCGCTACGCACGCTGGAGTTGAAAACAGTGTTGTGACCTACTGGGGGGAGGGGCGGGGGGTTCTTTCTAGTTTTGTTTTGGGGGAGCGGGGATAGCTCAGTGGTAGAGCGCCGGACTCGTGATCGAAAGGTCCCGGGTTCGAGTCCCGGCAGGAGCGGCGGGAGAATTGTCTTCTCCAGGGTCAACTTTCTGTGCTGACTCTTATTTCGGTATCCGTTCCGCCCCCGTGTTACCGCAGTAGCACGTAAAAAGAAAAGAAAAAAAAGAAAGATCCCGGTCATTCTGCCATAAGTGCAGGTGGAAGGTTACAGCGCCTTACGTATATTGTTTCAAATAAAGTGACTGCGAACTGATGCATGGTTGCATGATGTGCAGAACGTGCGCCGAAACGGCAGCAGCTTTTAGCGGCACTATCCATGTTATAACCAAACCGCTCTGTGTAACCACTTCGGTGGATTTTCTTGAGACGAGGCAAGTGTTCATATAAATAAATTGTTGAAAGCCTCGAGGGCTGGTAAAACTATTCGCGGCCCCCCTGATTATGAAGGGCGTGTCGCAGAAACGTTTTCGCCTGATATTTTTCAAGATAGTCCCCATTCAACTCCCCGCTTCTGCCAGCGTGGCGTCAGTGGAGCAAGGCCCGCCCGGAAGAAAGCCTTGCGTGTCTTGCGATACTTTAACGTGAGCCTCTGCAGCAGCCGTCACGCCATGATGACAACGTCGGTGGTCAGGTCTGTTCCAGTCTGTTAGTCTTCAGCTTCGGGAACAGGTGGATCTCCCGTCAGGTGGAGATCCCGTCAGGTGTCCGATCTGCCGAATCTGGCGGGTGATCAATACGTTCAAACCCGCGAAAGTCGTGAACTGCTGTCATGGCGACGGTTGGTTTAAAACTGCGGGAGCGTTGTCCTGTTGGAGCAGCACTGTTTGGTTAACGTTCCGGGCGATTGGAACTGATACTGCCCCGCAACTGCCGCAAGAAGGTGGCGTAGTTATTGTCCATTTACTGTGTGACCATTTAGGAAAGCCAGCAAGTGGAATTTAATTTGCATCCCACCCCCACCCACCAAAATCCCCACGCACCACTGGCCGACCTTGGCCTTCTCCAGATGTGGCCATTGCGTGTTTCCATTGCGTGCATGCGTGTGTGTGTGTGTGTGTGCGTGCGTGCGTGCGTGCGTGCGTGCGTGCGTGCGTGCGTGCGTGCGCGCGTGCGTGCGTGCGAGCGTGTGTGTGTGTGTGTGTGACCTCCCCCCCCCCCCCCCTCTCTCTCTCTCTCTCTCTCTCTCTCTCTCTCTCTTCTCTCTCTCTCTCTCTCTCTCTCTCTCTCTCAGAGCAGTACTCGTACACGTATAACTACCCGAAACGTCATCCAAAGACATAAACGGTCAAAAAGAACGCTGATTGAATAGGACAATACATTAAACACTCGCACTCATTATCGGGGTGAGCTCCCCTCCTTTACGTCTTAGAACACTAGGAATCATCCTTGTTTCAGGTGTGCGTTTTTTGTTTTTTTGTTTGTTACGAGAAACATCTCCACACCACACACACACACACACACACACACACACACACACACACACACACACACACACACACACACACACACACAAATTGTGAAGACACGGAGCATGTACCACCCTGACATTAAAGGGACCCCTTTCTGCCCCTGACCTGTATCAGGCCAGCCACGAGCAGCCCTGCACGTGCACAAGGGCACACGTGGGGTAAGTCGTAGTCGTGCAAGGACTAGAAGCTGGACAGTGACGTGGTCCGTTCCGTTGTCCCGTCAGGTTGACCCCCTGCTCTGCTCTGCTCTGACTGTCCGTGAGGCTGGTCCCCTGCTGTGGGTCTGACTGTCCGTGAGGTTGTTCCCCTGCTGTGGGTCTCACTGTCCGTGAGGTTGTTCCCCTGCTCTGGGTCTGACTGTCCGTGAGGTTGTTCCCCTGCTGTGGGTCTCACTGTCCGTGAGGTTGTTCCCCTGCTCTGGGTCTGACTGTCCGTGAGGTTGTTCCCCTGCTGTGGGTCTCACTGTCCGTGAGGTTGTTCCCCTGCTGTGGGTCTCACTGTCCGTGAGGTTGTTCCCCTGCTGTGGGTCTTACTGTCCGTGAGGCTGTTCCCCTGCTCTGGGTCTTACTGTCCATGAGGCTGGTCCCCTGCTCTGGGTCGCACTGCACGTGGCCCTGACAAACAACTCCACTGGGGGCAGGCCCTTCGTCTGATCAGCCATCGATCTAGGCGCGGGGATCAGGGTGATGTACACAAAGGTGATCAGCCATCGATCTAGGCGCGGGGATCAGGGTGATGTACACAAAGGTGATCAGCCATCGATCTGGGCGCGGGGATCAGGGTGATGTACACAAAGGTGATCAGCCATCGATCTGGGCGCGGGGATCAGGATGATGTACACAAAGGTGATCAGCCATCGATCTAGGCGCGGGGATCAGGGTGATGTACACAAAGGTGATCAGCCATCGATCTGGGCGCGGGGATCAGGATGATGTACACAAAGGTGATCAGCCATCGATCTGGGCGCGGGGATCAGGATGATGTACACAAAGGTGATCAGCCATCGATCTGGGCGCGGGGATCAGGATGATGTACACAAAGGTGATCAGCCATCGATCTGGGCGCGGGGATCAGGATGATGTACACAAAGGTGATCAGCCATCGATCTAGGCGCGGGGATCAGGGTGATGTACACAAAGGTGATCAGCCATCGATCTAGGCGCGGGGATCAGGATGATGTACACAAAGGTGATCAGCCATCGATCTAGGCGCGGGGATCAGGGTGATGTACACAAAGGTGATCAGCCATCGATCTGGGCGCGGGGATCAGGATGATGTACACAAAGGTGATCAGCCATCGATCTAGGCGCGGGGATCAGGATGATGTACACAAAGGTGATCAGCCATCGATCTGGGCGCGGGGATCAGGATGATGTACACAAAGGTGATCAGCCATCGATCTGGGCGCGGGGATCAGGATGATGTACACAAAGGTGATCAGCCATCGATCTGGGCGCGGGGATCAGGAT
This sequence comes from Alviniconcha marisindica, assembly GCA_018857735.1. Classification (NCBI taxonomy): domain Eukaryota; kingdom Metazoa; phylum Mollusca; class Gastropoda; family Provannidae; genus Alviniconcha; species Alviniconcha marisindica. Next base: position 88,695 of record JABMCL010000245.1, read on the forward strand.
GATGTACACAAAGGTGATCAGCCATCGATCTAGGCGCGGGGATCAGGGTGATGTACACAAAGGTGATCAGCCATCGATCTAGGCGCGGGGATCAGGATGATGTACACAAAGGTGATCAGCCATCGATCTGGGCGCGGGGATCAGGATGATGTACACAAAGGTGATCAGCCATCGATCTGGGCGCGGGGATCAGGATGATGTACACAAAGGTGATCAGCCATCGATCTGGGCGCGGGGATCAGGATGATGTACACAAAGGTGATCAGCCATCGATCTGGGCGCGGGGATCAGGGTGATGTACACAAAGGTGATCAGCCATCGATCTAGGGGGCGGGGATCAGGATGATGTACACAAAGGTGATCAGCCATCGATCTAGGGGGCGGGGATCAGGGTGATGTACACAAAGGTGATCAGCCATCGATCTAGGCGCGGGGATCAGGATGATGTACACAAAGGTGATCAGCCATCGATCTAGGCGCGGGGATCAGGATGATGTACACAAAGGTGATCAGCCATCGATCTAGGCGCGGGGATCAGGGTGATGTACACAAAGGTGATCAGCCATCGATCTAGGCGCGGGGATCAGGATGATGTACACAAAGGTGATCAGCCATCGATCTAGGCGCGGGGATCAGGGTGATGTACACAAAGGTGATCAGCCATCGATCTAGGCACGGGCAGCTCAAAGCTCCCAGGATTAAGTACACCGAGGTGATCAGCCGCGAACTCACCGGTCTGTGTCTGTGTGACGCTCGGCTCCTGATACGTTTGACTCGACAAGACGTCTTTGACTCGACAAGACGTCAGGTTGACTCGACAAGACGTCAGGTTGACTCGACAAGACGTCAGTTTGACCCGACAAGACGTCAGGTTGACTCGACAAGACGTCAGTTTGACCCGACAAGACGTCAGTTTGACTCGACAAGACGTCACTTTTAACTCTTGAGTCGTTTGACTCGGTAAGACACCAGACTGACTTGAGACTTCGGCCTCAGCAAGACGTTGCACCTGATCTCACTGAGACCTTTGACTCGTTGAGATTTCAGTTTGACTCGTTGGGACATTAGTTTGGGTCGTTTCAACCGCACGGCCATGCCGCCACACTGCCACACGGCCACGCTGCCACACTGCCATGCTGCCACACTGCCATGCTGCCACACTGCCAAGCCGCCACAATGCCATGCTGCCACACTGCCATGCTGCCACACTGCCATGCCGCCACACTGCCATGCCGCCACACTGCTATGGTGCCACACTGCCATGCTGCCGCACTGCCACACTCCCATGCCGCCACACTGCCACACT
>JABMCL010000245.1:95000-105000 GCA_018857735.1 Alviniconcha marisindica
ACTGCCGCCTCACGCCCCAGCAGTGTCCTGACTGCCGCCTACACGCCCCAGCAGTCCTGACTGCCGCCTCACGCCCCAGCAGTCCTGACTGCCCGACTGACTGCCGCCTCACGCCCCAGCAGTCCTGACTGCCGCCCACGCCCCGAGTCCTGACTGCCGCCACACGCCCCAGCAGTCCTGACTGCCCGACTGACTGCCGCCTCACGCCCCAGCAGTCCTGACTGCCGCACACGCCCCAGCAGTCCTGACTGCCGCCTCACGCCCCAGCAGTCCTGACTGCCCGACTGACTGCCGCCTCACGCCCCAGCAGTCCTGACTGCCCGCTACTGCGCTCACGCCCCAGCAGGTCCCCTGACTGCCGCCCACGCCCCAGCAGTCCTGACTGCCGCCTCACGCCCCAGCAGTCCTGACTGGGCTGACTGCCGCCACACGCCCCAGCAGTCCTGACTGCCCGACTGACTGCCGCCTCACGCCCCAGCAGTCCTGACTGCCGCCTCACGCCACCAGCAGTCCTGACTGCCCGACTGACTGCCGCCTCACGCCCCAGCAGTCCTGACTGCCCGACTGACTGCCGCCTCACGCCCCAGCAGTCCTGACTGCCCTGACTGCCGCCTCACGCCCCAGCAGTCCTGACTGCCGCCGCCTCACGCCCCAGCAGTCCTGACTGCCCGACTGACTGCCGCCATCACGCCCCAGCAGTCCTGACTGCCCGACTGACTGCCGCCACACGCCCCAGCAGTCCTGACTGCGACGCCGCCACACGCCCCAGCAGTCCTGACTGCCACTGACTGCCGACACACGCCCCAGCAGTCCTGACTGCCGCCTCACGCCCCAGCAGTCCGACTGCCCGACTGACTGCCGCCACACGCCCCAGCAGTCCTGACTGCCCGACTGACTGGCCACTGCGCCATCACGCCCCAGCAGTCCTGACTGCCCGACTGACTGCCGCCACACGCCCCAGCAGTGGCCTGACTGCCGCCACACGCCCCAGCAGTCCTGACTGCTGCCTACGCCCCGACCTGACTGCCGCCCACGCCCCAGCAGTCCTGACTGCCCGACTGACTGCCGCCACACGCCCCAGCAGTCCTGACTGCCACGAGACTGGACTGCCGCCCACGCCCCAGCAGTCCTGACTGCCACTGACTGCCGCCACACGCCCCAGCAGTCCTGACTGCCTGACTGCCGCACACGCCCCAGCAGTCCTGACTGCCGCCACACGCCCCAGCAGTGCTGACTGACTGACTGCCGACACACGCCCCAGCAGTGCTGACTGACTGACTGCCGCCACACGCCCCAGCAGTCCTGACTGCCCGACTGACTGCCGACACACGCCCCAGCAGTCCTGACTGCCCGACTGACTGCCGCCTCACGCCCCAGCAGTCCTGACTGCGCTGACTGCCGCCTCACGCCCCAGCAGTCTGACTGGCCTAGAGATCTGACTGCCGACACACGCCCCAGCAGTGCTGACTGACTGACTGCCGACACACGCCCCAGCAGTCCTGACTGCCTGACTGACTGCCGACACACGCCCCAGCAGTCCTGACTGCAGACACACGCCCCAGCAGTGCTGACTGACTGCATGTCGGTCTGCACCGTAAGCCATGCGTCGGGCTCCTTCGTCTTTGTTCTACAGGGGACTCCTGCTGTTGGTGTTATCACTACCACAGCTACTTCCACTGATGCTGCTGCCATTACTGACTGTTCTTGGTACTGCTGTTGCTGCTACGTACCACTGCCGCCATTACTGACTGTTCTTGGTACCGCTATTGTTGCTACGTACCACTGCCGCCATTACTGACTGTTCTTGGTACCGCTGTTGCTGCTACGTACCACTGCCACCATTACTGACTGTTCTTGGTACCGCTGTTGTTGCTACGTACCACTGCCACCATTACTCAGTGACTGTTCTTGGTACCGCTGTTGTTGCTACGTACCACTGCCACCATTACTCAGTGACTGTTCTTGGTACCGCTGTTGTTGCTACGTACCACTGCCGCCATTACTGACTGTTCTTGGTACCGCTGTTGTTGCTACGTACCACTGCCACCATTACTGACTGTTCTTGGTACCGCTGTTGCTGCTACGTACCACTGCCACCATTACTGGACTGTTCTTGGTACTGCTATTGCTGCTACGTACCACTGCCGCCACTACTGACTGTTCTTGGTACTGCTGTTGCTGCTACGTACCACTGCCGCCACTACTGACTGTTCTTGGTACTGCTGTTGCTGCTACGTACCACTGCCGCCACTACTGACTGTTCTTGGTACTGCTGTTGCTGCTACGTACCACTGCCACTACTACTGACTGTTCTTGGTACTGCTACTGCTGCTACGTACCACTGCCACCATTACTGACTGTTCTTGGTACCGCTGTTGCTGCTACGTACCACTGCCACCACTACTGACTGTTCTTGGTACTGCTACTGCTGCTACGTACCACTGCCACCATTACTGCTTCTACTCAAGCAATCATAATGAAAGTCTTTATGAGGTGCATGCCCACAAGCACATGCCGCACACACATACACATGCGCATGCATACTCACACACACACTCTCTCTCACACACACACACACGCACACGCACACACGCACACACACACACGCACACACACACACACACACTAACTCACACTCACAGAGACAGAGACAGAGAGACACAGAGAGAGAGAGAAAGGCGTCCCCACACACGAGAGTACACTACAATATACAATTTACAACCCTGAGTCTACTAACACTACTACTACTACTACTGTGACTGTTGCGCCTGCTAATGCTGTTGGTACTCACTACTACTACTATTACTACTGATTCTGCTTCTACTGCTACTGCTACTACTGATTCTGTTGCTACTGCTAATACTGCTACTGCTGCTGCTACTGCTACTACTACTACTACTACTACTGCAGATGCTGCTGCTGCTGCTGCTGCTGCTGCTACTACTACTACTGCTACTACTACTGCTACTGCTGCTGCTGCTATTGCTGCTGTTACTGCTACTACTACTGCTCCTACTACTGCTGCTGCTGCTGCTGCTGCTACTACTACTACTACTATACTACTACTACTACTACTACTACTACTACTACTACTACTACTACTACTACTGTTGCTGCTGCTATTCCTACTACTAAGTAGGTCATTAACAACTCAACCGGTCCTACAAACCGGCATTGGATATCGTACAAATACCGGACAAAAACGCCACGCAATTCACAAAAACCCGGCTGAATACGTTCACGAGCCAGCAACATAAAAACCCGCCAGTGAGGAAGAAAACTTCAAATTAAGAAAAACAGTCACATACCGAAAGAAAACAAATCTTGTTTGGTGTTTTTTTAGAACTTCGTGCCGGCGGCGGGCTGTGGAGCATCCCTTACTGCGGCACTGGAACCGAAGCAAATCCCTGCCCGCAGTCTCGCCGCCTGTGTTTGCAGAATCACAATCCAATGATCGATTGGCTTACAACTGGGACATCCAATGATCGATCGGTTAACATTCGTGAACCTACCATGTGTGTGTGTGTTTTCTTGCGGACCTGGAAGGTGGGAAAAGCCGCGTGACAAGGAGAGGGGTGGGAAGGGTGGAGGGTGGGACGGGGGGGGGGGGGGGGGGGGGGGGGGGGGAGACGAAGCTCACACTGAGCTGCAGACGTCCTCATGCCTTCAATACTCCGCGTAAAGAGAACGACTGTGGCCGCAATTGTGCATGACTACAAAAGTTGGTGGTGCGGGCACGTGGACACGAGTGCTGGCGGGAACAAAAAAGGAAAAAAAGAAAAGAAAAAAGACCCCCCCTCCCCCCCCCCCCCCCCCCCCCCCCCCCGGCTCCCCAAAAAAAAAAAAGAAGGAGAACTGGGTTTGACAACTCTGACTCTCTCTCTCTCTCTCTCTCTCTCTCTCTCTCCTCTCTCTCTCTCTCTCTCTCTCTCTCCACACACACACACACACACACACTATCAGAGGTAACAACTGAAAACTGAACGGTCCCCACGACCGAGGATCGAACCCTGGCCTTCCTACACTGACGGCATTAACAAGGCCGCGGGGTCAGACCGAGCTGGCTCAACCAACGGGGCTACCGGCCGCCGCTCACATCATTATCCTTCAATCCGGAAGACAATAGGAGCTGGCTCACATCATTATCCTTGAAGACAACAGGAGCTGGCTCACATCATTATCCTTCAAGACAACAGGAGCTGGCTCACATCATTATCCTTCAAGACAACAGGAGCTGGCTCACATCATTATCCTTCAAGACAACAGGAGCTGGCTCACATCATTATCCTTCAAGACAACAGGAGCTGGCTCACATCATTATCCTTCAAGACAACAGGAGCTGGCTCACATCATTATGCTTCAAGACAACAGGAGCTGGCTCACATCATTATGCTTCAAGACAACAGGAGCTGGCTCACATCATTATGCTTCAAGACAACAGGAGCTGGCTCACATCATTATGCTTCAAGACAACAGGAGCTGGCTCACATCATTATCCTTCAAGACAACAGGAGCTGGCTCACATCATTATCCTTCAAGACAACAGGAGCTGGCTCACATCATTATCCTTCAAGACAACAGGAGCTGGCTCACATCATTATGCTTCAAGACAACAGGAGCTGGCTCACATCATTATGCTTCAAGACAACAGGAGCTGGCTCACATCATTATCCTTCAAGACAACAGGAGCTGGCTCACATCATTATCCTTCAAGACAACAGGAGCTGGCTCACATCATTATCCTTCAAGACAACAGGAGCTGGCTCACATCATTATCCTTCAAGACAACAGGAGCTGGCTCACATCATTATGCTTCAAGACAACAGGAGCTGGCTCACATCATTATCCTTCAAGACAACAGGAGCTGGCTCACATCATCATTCTTCAGTCCAGACGACAACAGGAGCTGGCTCACATCATCATTCTTCAGTCCAGACGACAACAGGAGCTGGCTCACATCATTCTTCAGTCCAGACGACAGCAGGAGCTAGGAACGAAACGGTCCAGGCTCAGGCTGTTCGGTTCAGTCTGTCCCAGACACGAAAACAAAGCACTCGCAGCCAATGAACCTGGCTTACAGCGGGTCCTTCAGCTGCCCGAGCGAGGCTCGTCAGTTCCCACCTTCTGTGCCATCCCCACTGTTACAGCAGAAGCTGTAGGAAATAGAGGTCAGGGGAGGTGTGTTGGAGCGAAGAACGCGGTCTTCGTTTCCCAATTTTCTTGAAAGGTTCTGGACTCCCCCTGGCGGCTAGCAGTAGAAGGGGGGACGACTGAGGATCAAGGGGCAGGTGGAGCATGGGGGGGGGGGGGGATAGAAAATGGGGGTTGACATATTTCACGGTCCGAAAGTCTCCACTGATTCCTCTTTTGACGCAACTGCACGGAGCTCCGTTGATCCCGGTGATGAAACCGTGAAAATGCATGACGCGGTGGTCTGGCTTTTCAGTCCGCCACTATGAAAGGCTCTAATTAAACGAGATTACGATCTCTGCGAGCAAAACAAATCCAAGAAAACGCCGGATTCAAAGAGACAGAGAGAGAGAGAGACTCTGTGCGTGCGTGCGTGCGTGCGTGCATGTGTGTGTGTGTGTGAGAGAGAGAGTGACTCTGTGTGTGACATAAATAGATTATTATTTTTTAGGGGGGGAGGAAGGGGGTGGAGAGAGAGAGAGAGAGAGAGAGAGAGAGAGAGAGAGAGAGAGAGAGAGAGAGAGAGAGAGAGAGAGAGAGAGAGAGAAACTCTGTGACATAAATAGATTCTCTGTGTGTATGTGTGTGTGTGTGTGGGGGGGGGGGGGGAGAGAATTTTGTCCATATGTAATAATACCGTTCATTCAATTCCACACGCAATATTGAGAGTGATCAAATATGATTATTCTGACGGACAGATAGACACATGCCCGACGGAATAAAAAACACACGCAACGCATGCATTAACACACACACACACACACACACACACACACACACACACACACACACACACACACACACACACACACACACGCACACACACTAACAAGCAAGCATTGGGAAGGTTCCTATAATGCAAGACGAATACGGCAGCATCCAAAGCACTGCAATGACGAGAAGTCTTACAAATGATCCCTGAAGATCCGGAGCTTCGGACCAGAACAGTCTGCTGGCTCCGGCCACCGATACTCAATCAAGGACCAAGCTTGGGAGAAACACCACGCTATCACGCAGTCACCAGACGAGATTGCTGTCAGCCGTCACACAACTGTGGAGGTGCGCTTCACGCAGTCACCAGACGAAATTGCTGTCAGCCGCCACACAACTGTGGAGGTGCCCTTCACGCAATCACCAGACGAGATTGCTGTCAGCCGTCACACAACTGTGGAGGTGCACTTCACGCAGTCACCAGACGAGATTGCTGTCAGCCGTCACACAACTGTGGAGGTGCGCTTCACGCAGTCACCAGACGAAATTGCTGTCAGCCGCCACACAACTGTGGAGGTGCACTTCACGCAGTCACCAGACGAAATTGCTGTCAGCCGCCACACAACTGTGGAGGTGCACTTCACGCAGTCACCAGACGAGATTGCTGTCAGCCGCCACACAACTGTGGAGGTGCACTTCACGCAGTCACCAGACGAAATTGCTGTCAGCCGCCACACAACTGTGGAGGTGCACTTCACGCAATCACCAGACGAGATTGCTGTCAGCCGCCACACAACTGTGGAGGTGCACTTCACGCAGTCACCAGACGAGATTGCTGTCAGCCGCCACACAACTGTGGAGGTGCACTTCACGCAGTCACCAGACGAAATTGCTGTCAGCCGCCACACAACTGTGGAGGTGCACTTCACGCAGTCACCAGACGAAATTGCTGTCAGCCGCCACACAAATGTGGAGGTGCACTTCACGCAGTCACCAGACGAAACTGCTAACAACCTGTCACACAACTGTGGAGGAACACATCATATAGTCACCAGACAAGATTACTGTCAGCTGTCACACAACTGTGGAGGAACACATCATATAGTCACCAGACAAGATTACTGTCAGCTGTCACACAACTGTGGAGGAACAATTTCACCGAGTCACCAGACGAGACTGCTGTCAAGTGTCACACAACTGTGGAGGTACACCTCACGCATTCACAAGACAAGATTGCTCTCATTTGTCACACATATGAGGAAAAACAGTACGCTTTTATGCAGTTTAACCACATGAAAAACCGTTATCAACTGCCAAACAAAAGGAAGGTAACGTGGCAGCAATGGGGAAAAACTGAAGAACTTCAGGACACGGAGAAACGGGTGGCTTTGCAGTTCAGTTAACAAACAAAGGAGTTAATCACCGCTGGAAAGCTGTCACACGAACACAACGAGTAAGACCTGTGTCGTCTGCGGTCATTCTGACTGGCAAGAGAGTCACGAAATAAGTAAACATGGTGCTTAACGTCCACAGAAACCGTACGGCTTATTAGGGACGGGCAAGAGAGTCACGAGTCAGCACAAGGTATTTAAACCCCTCCGGAGCTACAGCCTCAAAAGGTAGTGATTTAACCGATCATTTGGACAGCTCAGAAGGTAGTGATTTAACCGATCATTTGGACAGCTCGAAAGGTGGTGTTTAACCGATCATTTGGACAGCTCGAAAGGTGGTGTTTAACCGATCATTTGCACAGCTGAAAAAGTAGTGATTTAATCGATCATTTGGACAGCTCAAGAGGTAGTGATTTAACCGATCATTTGGACAGCTCGAAAGGTTTTGTTTAACCGATCATTTGGACAGCTCGAAAGGTGGTGTTTAACCGATCATTTGGACAGCTCGAAAGGTGGTGTTTAACCGATCATTTGGACAGCTCAAAAGGTAGTGATTTAACCGATCATTTGGACGGCTCGAAAGGTATTGATTTAATCGATCATTTGGACAGCTCAAAAGGTAGTGTGTGTGGGGGGGGGGGGGGGGGGGGGGGTGCGTGCGTGCGTGTGTCTATGTGTGTGTGTGTATGTGTGTGTGTGACGGAGAGAGACAGACAGACAAACAGACAGAGACAGACAGAAAAAACAGACAGACATACAGAGAGAAAGGCACAATGAGAGAGGCAGGCAGACTGCACACACACACACACAAACACACACACACAGGACAGACAGAGCGAAAGGGACCAAGGTGAAGCGGACAATCAGGGAGGGAGCGTGGCCCCAATTGAGGTAAATTACTCGCCGTTGCATGGTCCGATTAGCCGGCCCAAGGCTGTGCTGCTGTGGACCGCCGCCTCTCCAGGTCCACCCCTCCCCCCCCCCCCCCCCCCCCCCCCTCCCCCGCCTCCCACAGGGGCTGATCGATCACTGGACGTGCCGAGTGCGCAGGGTAAACACTCGAACCTGCGCCTTTTGCACGTTCACACGCCTCTCCGCGACACGGCGGGGTGTCACACACACACACGTCAGCCGGTTTGGCCTAGCGGTAAGGCGCTGGGCTGGTAAGCGGAAGGACCTCGGTTCGATGCCGCTTCGGCTCTCCTTTCTCTTCAAAAAGGTTGTTGTTTGTGGACACTGTCTTGTGACTTTGTCCATCACTTCCTAATGGAAGTACATTAAAATGGCTCTCATCGCTGCCCAACTTAATGCAGAAGTCATTCTGGTGGTGACAGTGTAGCGATAGGTATATAATAAATAATATTGTCTCTTGTCTATGGATACAGACGCATTGCTGAGTACTGTCACCACTCTCATCGACTCCTGTCAGCGCGTGTTTGTATATTTAGTAACTGTCTATTCGTTCACTGCTTCAAACAGATCTGCAACTGGGGAAAACACCCGCCTGTTTTGTACCGTCTGATTAAAATAATGGTGTTTTCGTCGTCGTTGTTGTTGGTTTCTCTCGCCTTCTTGCGTGTTGATCAAACAACAACAAAACTCCAGTCTTGAAGATCGGCATATCCCTCGTGGTGGTGATGGGATATTTAACCGATACGGAGAGGTGAAAAAGTCAGAACAGTAGAAGACATCAGTACAGTAGAAGACATAAGTAGAATACATCAGTAGAGTAGAAGACATCAGTAGAAGACATCAGTACAGTAGAATATATCAGTAGAAGACATCAGTACAGTAGAATATATCAGTAGAAGACATCAGTACAGTAGAAGACATCAGTACAATAGAAGACATCAGTACAATAGAAAACATCAGTAGAAGACATCAGTACAGTAGAAAACATCAGTAGAAGACATCAGTACAGTAGAAGACTACAAAGAGCTGGTTGTGCAGGAGTTATTAATAGCTTATTGCTTACCTCTCGTTGTGCTCAACTGAACCCACTGCCTTTCTAGCTCAGTGACTGAACCGCACGGCGTCGGGCGCTGACTGACGCTGGCGATCTTCTCGGTCGTCGCTGCTGTCGTCGCCGTTGGCCTTCAGTCCTTCATATGTCCGTGCACACACCAGCCCGTGCACACACCAGCCCGTGCACACACCAGCCCGTGCACACACCAGCCAGGCCCGTCCATGTAGGCAACAGCAGCAACTAAGTGAGTATGACATTGTCAAACGGACGAACAGCTCTGACAGCGGCCCGTGGTTACTGCAGTCGAACGCTCAGCCCGTCCTTCAGTGTTGTGTCTGGAGGCGAAGGCCGTCTCTAGAACCTTCACAGCGCCTTTCATTTTTATTGCCAGCAGCGCCTCTGAAGGCCGGTAGTTATTGTGGCTTGCAGTTCTTCAGAACGCCCTGCAGTCTGGTCTCCAGTGATGTATGTGAATTTGGCAACAGTTGTCTGTAACTTATTCGGAACACGCTGAATTCGGAACGTTTTCAAAAGCAACATTGGGAAAGGTTATGATAGACGTCATGGGACGCATATGGACCTTTTCGAGCATATAGATACAATCTTGAACTGAAGGGAATGCTATACACCTTGGTCTCCAGTGATGTATGTGAAGGCAACACCGTCTTGTCTGTCACTCATTTGGAATGCTTTGCTTTACAGTCTAGTCCAGAATGCCTTACATGTTGGTCGCCAGTGGTGT
>JABMCL010000245.1:110000-142500 GCA_018857735.1 Alviniconcha marisindica
CTGACGAGTGCGCACAAGTGTCGGCTCGGAACAACTGGAAAGCAGTGGAAAGGAGTCGAACCCAGGCCACTGAATTTACGGCCCGGTGCAGTAGCCAAACATCCTCGAACTCCCGGCGATTCTCTCGGCGATACCAGCTTCAGACACAGAAAGCAGAGTCTGGGTTTAACAACAATTCACCTTATCTGCAGATGCACAGATAGGGGCAAGGCTGGGCTGCATACTTATCGGTCTGTTGGATTCTCCAACGACGGGTTTAGACGTCTTCAGCATGCCGATTTTCTTTTTCTTTTTTCATTCTTTATTTCATCTCCCCCCCCCTCCCCCCCCCCCCCCTCATCACCCCCTCCTTTTCTCCTCCTAGTTGTTAGACAGATTTTTGAGTGAACATAAACTACAATCCTTGTAAAATAAAGTTTTCGAGTTCGAGTTCTCTCTCTCTCTCTCTCTCTCTCTCTCTCTCTCTCTCTCTCTCTCTCCTCCCCCCCTTGTGCGCGCATGCGTAGGGTGGGGGTGAGGGGTGCGTAATACGGTCTGTGCATTTGGATCTTTGATATCAGTATACAGTATATCAGTATATCAGTATATATATATATACGTTTAAAAATAAAAAAAAGCTTTTAAGGCCAGTTCGGGTTGGGTGCGTTAAATGCCGTTATAAAAATTATTATTGCTGTTAATCGCGATTTCCGGTGTAGTAACGGATATTCACGGACACAGTCGCTGAAAGGTCCGTTCAACAGGCTAGCGTTGCCGTTCCCAGTTGTCATATGTTGACATTTGTCGCCATGAGATCAAACGGAGCCAGCTAAAACTACAGCATTAACACCCACCATTTGCATTTCTGGCCGGCTTCCTGGGAATAAATTGAGTTTGGACATCAAAGTGTGCAAACAGTGAAGACCTGAAGAAAAGACTTCCGGAAAGGAATTTAGGTAATGGTTTATTCGTTCTGTAATCAAAAGAACTAATCCTGTTAGCCACCCCGATTTAGTCTCGGTGTTTGCTTTTGTTTCGGTAAACCCCACCCCTTGACTCTCTCTGTTTCTGTCTCTCTCTGTGTCTCTGTCTGTCTGTCTGTCTCTGTCTGTCTGTCTCTGTCTCTCGGTCTGCCTGTCTGTCTGTCTCTGTCTCTCTGTTTGCCTGCCTGCCTGCCTGCCTGCTTGCCTGTCTGTCTGTCTGTCTGTCTCTGTATCTCTGTCTGCCTGCCTGTCTGTCTGTCTGTCTGTCTGTCTCTGTCTCTCTGTCTGCCTGTCTGTCTGTCTCTGTCTCTCTGCCTGCCTGCCTGCCTGCCTGCCTGCCTGCCTCTCTCTCTCTCTCTCTCTCTCTCTCTCTCTCTCTCTCTCTCTCTCTCTCAGTCACTGCGCGCCGTACGACGGTGTGTGTGCGCGCGCGAGCGCGAGCGCGCGCGCGCGCGTGTGTGTGTGTGTGTGTGTGTGTGTGTGTGTGTGTGTGTGTGTGTGTGTGTGTGTGTGTGTGTGTGTGTTTTCTGCCGACTTCTTTAAAAACAAAAATGTTTTATATATTTGCTCGTGCAATCCCTATATTTCGCGGGGTAATGCGGGGTAATTCAATGGCTGTCCCCGCCCAGCCCCTGTCGCTCGTCACACGCTGCGCTCCCATTCCCATTCTGTCAGTCCTGTTCTGTCTGCCCACATTGCCTGCACTGATTTCTCTTTCATCACGCCTGCACTGATTTCTCTTTCATCGCGCCTGCACTGATTTCTGTTTCATCACGCCTGCACTGATTTCTCTTTCATCGCGCCTGCACTGATTTCTCTTTCATCACGCCTGCACTGATTTCTCTTTCATCACGCCTGCACTGATTTCTCTTTCATCACGCCTGCACTGATTTCTCTTTCATCACGCCTGCTCTGATTTCTGATTCATCACGCCTTCAGTGATTTCTGTTTCATCACGCCTTCAGTGATTTCTGTTTCATCACGCCTTCAGTGATTTCTGTTTCATCATGCCTGCGGTGATTTCTGTTTCATCACGCCTGCAATGGTTTAAGTTTCATCACGCCTTCAATGATTTCTGTTTCATCACGCCTTCAATGGTTTAAGTTTCATCACGCCTTCAATGATTTCTGTTTCATCACGCCGACAATCATTTCTGTTACACCACGCCTTCGATGATTTCTGTCATCACGCCTACAGTGATTTCTGTGTCATCACGCCTACAATGATTTCTGTCATAACGCCTACAGTGATTTCTGTGTCATCACGCCTACAATGATTTCTGTCATAACGCCTACAGTGATTTCTGTGTCATCACGCCTACAATGATTTCTGTCATCACGCCTACAGTGATTTCTGTGTCATAACGCCGACAATGATTTCTGTCATCACGCCTACAGTGATTTCTGTGTCATCACGCCGACAATGATTTCTGTGTCACCACGCCTACAATGATTTCTGTGTCATCACGCCTACAATGATTTCTGTCATAACGCCTACAGTGATTTCTGTGTCATCACGCCTACAGTGATTTCTGTGTCATCACGCCTACAATGATTTCTGTCATCAAGACAGAAAACTAACAGCGTGTGAGTCTAGCCAGCCTCCGACTTCCCAGGGACAGACAACTCTGGTGTCTCCAACCCAAACTCCAAGCACTGGTTTACGACATCCTTCCTTGGAGGAAGGTGCCGGAAAGCGATACTTGGAGTGTGTCTCCAACCCAACAACATTCGATGCTTGGAGTGTGTCTCCAACCCAGCAACATTCGATGCTTGGAGTGTGTCTCCAACCCAGCAACATTCGATGCTTGGAGTGTGTCTCCAACCCAGCAACATTCGATGCTTGGAGTGTGTCTCCAACCCTGCAACACTCCCTAAGCCGAAGCGTCGGCGCTGCATGCTTGTATTAACTATTATATAATTATTTAGACTGGAACTTGACAAATCAACTCTTAGCTTGTCCCCCTAAGTAGTGCACGCGCGCGGCGTTCCTGCAATTTTGTTGTTGTTGTTTTGCTCCCGGGGCCTATGAAGCAAAATATTGCATTCACATACACATTCCTCACAGGCAACTGAACGCTAGTAATACACATTCCTCATAGGCAACTGAACGCTAGTAATACACATTCCTCATAGGCAACTGAACGCTAGTAATACTAGTAGCACTTCACACAGTACACATGAACACAGGGCATCGTCAGACACAAAATCAAAACTAGGGTGAACAACTGCGTGAAGCCATTGGATCAGCTCTGTCCTGGGTAAGTAATGAAGTAACTTGTTTTTTTACGCCTAGTCAACCAGGACGGTTATGTCGGGCGAACTCTCTCCTGGGTAAGTAAGTAACTCAGTTTTTTACGCCCAGTCAACCAGGACGGTTATTTCGAGGGAACTCTCTCCTGGGTAAGTAAGTAACTGAGTTTTTTACGCCCAGTCGGTTATGTCGGGGGAACTCGCTCCTGGGTAACAGCGACCGACAGCTAGTGGTCAGAATAACAATAAGCACGAAGTTGTTGGTATTCGACCCGGAGGCTGTTGCACGCACTTTCAGCGTAGCAAAGACTTGGCCGATGCTGAAGGGGTGGTTGGGGGAAGGTGGGGGGGGGGGGGGGGGGGGGGGCTAGCCAGTCTATGCGCCGAGCTGAGAGCTGCAGTGTACGTGTGTCGCTCCCGTTCATCGTCGGGAAGCTTGCTGGGAGACGGCGCCTGGGTGGTAGGCGTCACCAGGTCCTTGGCCACTGTGCCTCAGATCGATTGCAAATGTCAGGACAGGAAAATACCATCTATTTACATTCCATGATCTTTTCTATGGGGCAAGGTGGAAGGGCGGGTGCCAGACTGAGGGGATGGGGAGGGAGGGAATCAGCGTGAGAGAGAGAGAGAGAGAGAGGGAGGGAGAGGCCGAGGAGAAAGAGGGGGAAAGAGAAAGGGGAGAGAGAAGGGGGGGGGGGGTGGAGAAGAAGGAAAGGGAGACTGAGAAAGAAAGGAGAGAAGGAGTGATGATGAGACAGCGGGGTCCAGAGAGAGAGGGGGATTGCGAGAGAGAAGACGAGAGGGGCGAGAAGGAGAAACTGAGACTGAGAGAGAGGAAACGAAAGTGTGAAAGAGAGGGGAAGAGCTCAAGAGAGAGAGAGAGAGAGTCAATAGAATGACCAAGAGAGGATGATAGAGAAATGGAAGGTGAGAGAGAGAGAGAGAGATAGAGAGAGAGAGAGAGAGAGAGAGAGAGAGAGAGAGAGAGAGAGAGAGAGAGAGAGAGAGAGAAGATGCGAAGGCGAGGAAAAGAGGAAGAGAGGACAAGAGAGAGAGACATGGAGAGAGGTGGAGAAAGCTAGGGGGATAGAGAAAGACTTATGGAGAGGAAGAGGTGGGGAGGGAGAGAGAGTGGCCGAGAGAGAGGAAGGAGGAGAGAGAGGAAGAGAAAGAGAGGGAGAGAGAGAGAGAGAGATGGGGGGGGGGGGACGAGAGAGAGAAAGACAGAGTGACGTACTCCCTCAGAAGCAGAGGATGTTATATAACTATGTGGGGAACTGTTCAGTCACAACAGTTGTTAGTGTTACGGCGTTGGTGGCAACATTTTCATACCAAACACAGCCAGTGCGTTATGATTACGACTGCAACATGCAGGATTCAGGCCGTGTTTTCAGACGTCGGGGACGAAAGCCGAGATCTGAACAAATGTTTACGGAGCCGACAGGGAGAGTGAAAGGACCAGGTAGGTCTTCTGGTATGCGCGGTATGATGGAAATTGTAATGGCAATGATTTACGTCTTCCCCAATAGAGCTGCAACGAGGCCTTTCAGTCACACTCGCACGTACTCCCTCCGATAATTATACACACACACACACACACTCTCTCTCTCTCTCTCTCTCTCTCTCTCTCTCTCTCTCTCTCTCTCTCTCTCTCTCTCTCTCTCACACACACACACACACACACACACACACACACACACACACACACACACACACACTCTCTGTCTGTCTGTCTGTCTGTCTGTCTGTCTGTCTGTCTGTCTGTCTGTTCTCTTCTTCTGTCTTCTCTCTCTCCTCTCTCTCTCTCTCTCTCTCTCTCTCTCTCTCTCTCCCACACACACACACACACACGCACGCACGCACGCACGCACGCACGCACGCACGCACGCACGCACGTGCACACACACACACACACACACACACACACACACACACATACACACACACACACACACACACACACACACACACTAAGCGAGAGAAGAGCTACAGATATACAGCTATATATACTACACATCAAAATAAACCCCTCCTTCGGGAGTCGTCTCCCCTTGTAAAAACAAACCCAAGTAAACAGACAGACGCGCAGTCCACTCGAAAACAAATCACAACGTGAAGATGAACAGCACTGATATTCAGCCCTGCGGTAAACATTCCCTCAGCACAATAATCAGCTCCATCTTCCCACTCCATCAAATTCGATCAATAAGGGCCTATCTGCCAGCAAGGGATCGGTCCGTATAAAAGGTCGGGTTTTCCCTGAACTGGATACGGCTGTAGTGTGTATTGTTTCAGATCTCGGGACGGTGCCGTGTTTAGGACGGGAATTTGCTAATTTGCTCCGTCTCTGAATTTCACTGGAACTAATCAAAACACAATACTGTCTGTTCACAGCACGTTCTGCTTTAAGTCCTAGCTAGGTGCTGTAAGCTTTTTACACAACTCCGACCACACGTGCGAGGCGCTGTTGCATTCCCATCGTCACATTAAAGTCACAGTGTGCTAGTACAGTGTACACACAACCAGACCACTGTTGGGACTTGCTTCAAAGGCAACGACACTGGGGATACGGATGTGGAGCGCATGCGGGCTTTCCCGAGCGTCTACATGCCATCTGGAGCTGAAGTGAGCCGACCAGCGCGCAGGTGTTACAGCATTCCTGAGTCACTTAGTTGTCCCGGCACCACGACGCTCCATCTTCCGCTGTGGCTGTTGCGAAGGCCAAGATTATAAGCTTACTGTCACCGACGGTATCCTCGGCGACGCCGCAACATCGAACCCCAGAAGACGAAACGCAGCTGTCTGAATGGAGGAGGAAAGGAGAGCCCTGCATATGTTGCAGGAAAGTGGTCGCAGACGCAAAAATTCGCCAAGGAGAGCCCTGCATATGTTGCAGGAAAGTGGTCGCAGACGCAAAAATTCGCCAAGGAGAGCCCTGCATATGTTGCAGGAAAGTGGTCGCAGACGCAAAAATTCGCCAAGGAGAGCCCTGCATATGTTGCAGGAAAGTGGTCGCAGACGCAAAAATTCGCCCAGCTGTGGGCGAGCCAGCCGTGTCCCAGTGGGAGAAAGAGAAACGACGGAAGCCGCTGTGTACTTAGGGGACTGCTCATTTTGCCTGATTAGGGGACTGTTCATTTTGCCTAATTAGGGGACTGCTCATTTTGCCTGATTAGGGGACGCTGATTTTGCCTGATTAGGTAATGCTCATTTTGCCTGACTTGGTGCTTGCTCATTTTGTCTGGTTAGGGAATTGCTCGTTTTAGGGAATTGCTCATTTTGTCTGATTATGGAATTGCTCATTTTTTTCTGGTTAGGGAATTGCTAATTTTAGGAAATTGCTCATTTTGTCTGATTATGGAATTGCTCATTTTGTCTGATTAGGAGCTTGCTCATTTTGTCTGAACAGGAGATTGATCATTTTGCCTGATTATTCGCCCTAATATAACCGCACCGGTTGACTGGGCGTAAAACACCAACTTACTTACTTACTTACTTGCCTGATTAGGGGAAGGCTGCCGGTTCATCAACAGCGTAATTGGATTGTGGACACAATTCTGCAGACGTGTCCCCGCCGGTCCACGGCTGGTGCAGACGTCTCTCCACCGGTCCATGGACTGATGCAGACGTGTCCTCGCTGTTCCACGGACTAGTGTAGACGTGTCCCCGCCGGTCCACGGACTGATGTAGACGTGTCCGCAGAGGTGTCTCCACCGGTTCATGGACTGCTGCAGACGTGTCCCCGCCGGTCAACAGACAGATGCAGACGTGTCCCCGCCGGTGCACGGACTGGTGCAGACGGAGATCTGTGTGTCCGCCGCTGCAGGCTTTCAGGCAGAATTGAATCACACCCTCAGTCCACAGTTGGTGCCCAATACCTTGCCATCTAACGATGAAAACAATCGCATTTACTGACCAACCCACAATCAGTGACCAACTAGATCAAACTGTTGACGATTAAAAGACCAACCCAGATGGAGTTGTTGAACATTTGCCTAGCCCCCCCCCCCGCCCCCACACACACACACAAGAAAAGAAGAAGAAGAAGACCTCCCTTTTTCTTTCTTTTTTCAACCGGCTCAGATAAAACTGTTGCCCAACCCAGACCAGCCTGCTAACAAGCCATTGCTCAGCCCTTAAGTAGCTGCTAACAATTTGGTGAGCAGTTCAGGAGAACCCTTTATTTTTCTTGACCAACCCAAAGAAAGTGCTAACAATGTATTATTACCCAATTCAGAAGTAACTGCTAACGGTTATTGACAAACCAGAACTGCAAACAATGTATTGAGCAATTGAGAAGAAACTGCTATTAAATTTATTGACAACCCCAGAAGAAACTGCTAACAATGTTCTGAGCAATTCAGAGGAAACCGACAAGGATTTATTGCCCAAGCCAGAAGACTGCTAACACTGAATTTACTGACAACCCCAGATGAATCAACACTCCATCGGTTCCAGAGTCCTGAAGGTCCAGGGTGTAATGCACTCTGGGTTTGAGTCACGGTGCCAGAAAGACACGATCATTATTTAGAGACAAAACAAGGCGCGGTGTCTAATTAGGAGATTGCTACTGGTTCGTTAGTCCGCTGATTAGATTTGGGACACGTAATTACAAAGTTGTCTCCCGTGTCCACAGGCGTCTGCAGCCTATGATTTGTGTGTAGTGTTTGTCTTCTGTCCCGTTCAGCCAGTCTCTCTCTCTGTCTCTCTCTGTCTCTGTCTCTCTGTCTCTGTCTCTGTCTCTGTCTCTGTCTCTCTCTCTCTGCTCTCTCTCTCTCTCTCTCTCTCTCTCTCTCTCTCTCTGTACCTAACTACAATCCTTGTAAAATAATGTTTTCGAGTTCGAGTTCTCTCTCTCTCTCTCTCTCTCTCTCTCTCTCTCTCTCTCTCTCTCTCTCTCTCTCTCTCTCTCTCTCTCTCTTCTACTTCCTGTAAAAAAGTTTTCGAGTTCGAGTTCTCTGTCTCTGTCTGTCTCTCGTCTCTGTTCTCTCTGATCTCTCTCTCTCTCTCTCTCTCTCTCTCTCTCTCTCTCTCTCTCTCTCTCTCTCTCTCTCTCTCTCTCTCTCTCTCTCTAGCACTGCGGCGGGTAACCAGCCTAGTCTTTCAGCCTGGCACAACTAAACCGTGATTTGACTTTTTTCTGGAATACATAAATATAGGAGAGCGAACTCTAAAGCGCATGAACTTAAATGATGCGTGTGCATGTCTCTGCGTGACCTGCATATGCAACCGATGACATTATGTCAACAACCCTGTGTATGTGTGTGTGTGTGTGTGTGTGTGTGTGTGTGTGTGTGTGTGTGTGTGTGTGTGTGTGTGTGTGTGTGTGTGTGTGTGAGTGTGTGGTGTGTGTGTGTGTGTGTGTGTGTGTGTGTGTGTGTGTGTGTGTGTGTGTGTGTGTGTGTGTGTGTGTGTGTGTGTGTGTGTGTGTGTGTGTGTGTGCAATCTTCATCACGCACAACCGAAAGCAAACTGCCGCCGACTTCCTGCATCTACTGCAGGACAAGCACTTCTCTTTCTCCAGCGGCTGGGAAATTTATCCGCCTGGCCGGGAAATAAAGCACGGGTTTCTTCGCTGCCTCATCTTTTCTCCTCATTATATGACCTAATCTTCGTCTCGCAATACTTCACATCACTCTGGTTATCCAAGCTTCCCAAACCTGCCAAGTCTACACAAGACTGACTAGGAGGGGAGAAAAGAAAGAAAGAAAAACTGAGGCAGATTAGAGCTGAGATAAAAATAGGTTTTACGCCGTATCATAGACATACACGGAGGAGCGTGTGAAGAGCTTTCTTCAGCTTCGTGTCAATGTGAGCCAGTTCCAACTGTTGCCTTCAACTCCATCTTAACCAAACAAGCCTGTGGGAGGAAAAGCAATGGCCCCCCCGGCCCTGAAACAGGTGCTCCCCGATCGAGTGCGCCGCGTGCGCCCAGCGGTCTGCCAGCCTTTCATGTCCGTACCCAGTTTATTTTTCTGGGGGTTGCCCCCCCTCCCCGTCCCCATTAAAGCGCTGCGGAGACCCCTATGCTAAGTGTGGTATAGTGTAGCGAGTCATTAAGCTGCTCTCTCCCCCGTTTTCCCCCCCCCCCCCCCCCCACCCCCACCACCCCACCACAGCTCCGCCCCCTCCCCTCCCCTCCCTTTTCCAATCTTGCTGTTTTCCAACAGGATGATTGGATTTGGGGATCTTTCAATAATAGTTTTGCCTCATTCCTTATAATTATTGGATTTACCGGCTTTATGGTTCTTGTTTGCCATTTCTGTCTGTCCGTCTGTTTTTCGTTCTACTTTCTGTCTTTCTGTCTCTGATTTTCTTTGCATTTTTCTGTTTGTTTGCTTTTTCTGTTTTCTTTAACTGTCTTTGGATCTTTCGGTCTTTCTTTCTTTCTGTCTGTCTGTCTTGTCTTCTTCTTCTTTTTTCTATCTCTTATTTCTTCGTGTCTTTCTTTCTGTCTGTCTTTGTTTCCTTCTCCACTTTCTGTTTCTCTTCCTTTATTGCTTTGTATCTGTTTGTTTTCTCTTTCCTTCTTTTTCTTCCTTTCTAGTTCCTTCTTTTAGTGTATATCTGTCTTTCTGTTTGTTTCTCTTTCCTTCTTAGAGGAGGGAGGGGCTGTGATGGACCCGGACCGGACGTTTGTCAAACAGAATGAACTCCAAGCCCCGCGCATTGCCCACGAGTTTGATGGATGGGAGTTTCTGGACTCCATCACGGCGGTCGACAGGCAGAGAGCGGGAACGGAAAAGGACTGTGGGTATTAGAATGAATTGAAAGCCAATGTCCTAATATTAAAAAACGTATATATTTCAAATATGAGATTCTTTTCCTTCGGTTGGGGTAAGGGGGGAAGATAAATATGAAGAAGAAATTTAGAGAGAGAGAGAGAGAGAGAGAGAGAGAGAGAGAGAGAGAGAGAGAGAGAGAGAGAGAGAGAGAGAGATGGGGGTTATTAAAGGAGCATCAATCGAATGCATGCTTTAATTTGAGATGGCTTGATGTATGGGAGCTGGCGGTCAGACACGTTTCCCGAAACAGTGGGGGGATGCAGGGACTCATCGTGGCTGAAATAGGTTGCTTTGGAAACCAAGGCAGGCCTTTCGATATGAAATCGCCCGGCAAGTGATGGAGTGGAGTGTTTTCTCCGCCAGTTTTCGCCTCAACCCGACTCCGTAGAAGGGCGTGGCTAGGGTGACAGGATGTCAAAACAACAGCTGACACCTAATGCTTTGTCAGCTGAAAAGTGTGGTCCGTGAATTAAATCACTTAGCTCCCCCAAAAAACAAAAAACAAGCAAAACAAAACAACAACAAAATGATTGCAGTGGGTATTTAAAAAAATCTTTTGTGGAGTTTTGGGCTTCCATTCCCATTCGGCCTGAGGTAATCCTATGTGCCTCATCTTGATGTGACGCTATGTGCCTCGTCCTGATGTGACCCTATATGCCTCGTCCTGATATGACCATATATGCCTGATGTGACCCTATATGCCTCGTTCTGATGTGACATTATGTACCTCTTCCTGATGTGACCATATATGCCTCGTCCTGATGTGACCCTATGTGCCTCGTCCTGAGGTGACCCTATATGCCTCGTTCTGATGTGACCCTATGTACCTCTTCCTGATGTGACCCTATATGCCTCGTCCTGAGGTGACTCTATATGCCTCGTCCTGATGTGACCCTATGTGCCTCGTTCTGAGGTGACCCTATGTGCCTCGTTCTGAGGTGACCCTATGTGCCTCGTCCTGAGGTGACTCTATATGCCTCGTCCTGATGTGACCCTATGTGCCTCGTCCTGAGGTGACCCTATATGCCTCGTTCTGATGTGACCCTATGTACCTCTTCTTGATGTGACCCTATATGCCTCGTCCTGAGGTGACTCTATATGCCTCGTCCTGATGTGACCCTATGTGCCTCATTCTGAGGTGACCCTATGTGCCTCGTTCTGAGGTGACCCTATGTGCCTCGTTCTGAGGTGACCCTATGTGCCTCGTCCTGAGGTGACTCTATATGCCTCGTTCCGAGGTGACCCTATATGCCTCGTCCTGATGTGACCTTATATGCCTCGTCCTGATGTGACGCTATGTGCCTCGTTCTGAGGTGACCCTATGTGCCTCGTTCTGAGGTGACCCTATAATTATGCCTTCTTCTGATGTGACCCTATGTACCTCTTTCCTGATGTGACTCTATATGCCTCGTTCTGAGGTGACCCTATATGCCTCGTTCTGATGTGATGATACACACCTCGTTCTGATCTGATCATATACACCTCGTCCTGATCAGATCATACGCGCCTCGTCCTGATCTGATCATATGCACCTCGTCCTGAGGTGACCATATATGCCTCGTCCTGATGTGACCCTATATTCTTCGTCTTGAGGTGACCCTATATGCCTCGTCCTAGTAGGACAGACTATAGCTTTTCATGCTTCGCCTACTGCAGGGCCTTTCTATTTTCTTCCCAGTTCATTCCTCTTCACTTTTCACTAGGCGTCTTCCAACACAATGTGACGTGTGACACGCACAGTGAATCAGACTATGGTTTGTGACTTGATGGTGGCTCATGTTCCGTCCTTATAACCATGACTTTCGTGGTTGACTGGGTGTTAAATATCAGGTACTGGCCCCGTGCACTAATCTCCACCACAGGTGTGTTAAAAAGCTGTAACGTGCGACCTACGTTTGGAAAAACTGTGGTATCGAGCACCATGAATGTTAACCCCTTCACTGGCCTCAGGCTGCCGTAATGGCGTCCTATGTAAAGAGCTTCCCATCTGTCTTTAGGACGTCACTCTTGAATTTCCACTGTTCGCTCACTTCAGGGTGTATCCAACTTCGCAAACTGACGTGTGGCGTTTTGTGACGTCTTTCGAGTGCTAATTGACTCCATTTGTTTGTTGATTGTAGAGAGAGAAAAAAACGTTTTCTTCGAGTTAGCTTGCCCTGTCTGTCTTTTAGCTGAACGGACACTGCAGTGAAGATTATTACTAGGCAAGGAAAGATACTCAATGCGTCGAGCTCCGATTCAACTTGAATCTCTCTCTCTCTCTCTCTCTCTCTCTCTCTCTCTCTCTCTCTCTCTCTCTCTCTCTCTCTCTCTCTCTCTCTCTCTGTAATAACCTCGGTTTTTGGTTTTAATGCTGTTTGACAAATTTAGAAAAAGCCCGTTCCGTCAAAATGACTGTAGTTGATCATGTTTATGAGTTTACCCTCTGCAATGCCCACGCTGGGATTAGGTTTGCTGATGCTGACACGAACGTGAATACCCTTTGTTTAAACCATGAAGATTGCCTGACAGGTAACCCACGCGCTGGACCAGAACAAGAGAGAGAGAGAGAACAAGAAAACAACAAACTCTAGTGTGTGAAGAATGATAATAATGAATACTTAGGGCGCCTAACCCGCACAGGCCCTAAGCGCTTACACGTTCTCTACAAATGCATATTGTCAACAATTGTCAAAATGCAACGCATACAACATGAACGCACACACACATGCACGCACACACACAGACCCGCACACACACGCACGCACGCGTGCACACGCACACGCACGCGCACGCACAGCCACACACGCACACACACACACACACACACACACACACACACACACACACACACACACACACACACACACACACACACACCAGTTGTATATCAGGTGTGAATGAACTGAATGAACGGTCAGTTTGACGTCCAAACCGTCACCAGTAGTTACTACAGTATCACTCCCACGTCCACCCACAATTCCGTGACTGTGTGCCAGTCTTGCACATATTCTCCTTGTTGCTCAGCAATAGCCCCAAAGCGCCGCAAGTCTCGATGCTATAACAGAATGCTGCCAATGAGCACTAAGCTTTGTCTGCTTTCTGGAACAGACCTGTTGACGGATTCGTATAAATCAATAGCAGACAGAAATACTTTCTTTTTCTTCTTCTTCTTTGCGAAATGGGGTCAGTTTCTTGGAGACAATTATTTAGATTTGACGCCCCCCCCCCCCCCCCCCCCCCCCCCGTAATATGTGGCTTTTTAAAGGAACTACCCTTCCCAAGCTGAATTTATCGTGTGCTTGGAGCAGGTTAAAAGAACACGATCCGCTGTAAAAGTTTTACGATTGAACGTGCCGTTGATTTCTTATCAATTTTGCAGGTGGCTTTTGGACACCATCACTAACACTTGTTTTACGCGTTGTGAGCGCTTTTCACCTGCTTCAGTTTGACGTCACCATAATGTATTTAACGTCACGGACAGAACGCCGGGAAGATCTCAGTTGTACATACAGGTCACGGAAGGAATGCCCGTGGACTGGAATCACTTATGTCACCAACTGTTTACCTCTGTGGAGGGAACTTTTGATGGTGTATTGCAGCTTTCTAGAAAAAAAATGTAAGTCCAGGACGAAAGATGTGGTCTGTTGGGGTTTACCCGAATTTGTTTTTAACTCATAATGATTGGTAATGGGTGGGGGGGGGGGGGTGCTTTTTTATTTTTTTATTTTTATTCTGTATTGTTTGTTTTCAGTTTGTTTTTGTTTTTTGTTTTTACAATTAGCTGGGAGATGGGAAAAAAATGCAAGAGACAACAAAAATTCGTGCCCCAAAAAGTTTTTTTCGGCAAATCTCCGAAGGCTCTTTTTTTTTACGACAGTTTGATGTATGGGAGCTTCGACTGTTCGGCGTGCACCAGTCAGAGGCCACTGTCCTTGCCATCAGTGGCATCGTGCTGACTCCCTGTGGTCCACAACGGAACTCGTCCCCTCAAACATTCTGCCCAAAAAGGCCCGCCTTTCCCCGACATATAGAACCGAGAGACCAAAACAAAAACTTAACCTCCTGGATTTTGTTTTGAAATGTTCCCGTTCAGTTTTGTTTGTTTGTTTGCTTGTTTGTTTGTTTTGTTTGTTTGTTTGTTTTTATTTTCTCCCCAGTTTAGAATCGCCTTGCCTCAGTGTAGATTATTTCCCTGATATAACCGCACTGGTTGACTGGGCGTAAAAGACCAAATTACTTACTTACAGTGTGGGTTAAAGGGTCTGTGGAAAACACTGACAATTAAGCGCACTCCGAGCCTCGCTTTCCGGCACCGTCCTCCAAACACTGCTAGAACTGGTTACGCCACTGAAGGGGCACTCTTTACCTCCGCGCACTGTCCACTGAAGGGGCACTCTTTACCTCCGCGCAGCTGTCCACTGAAGGGGCACTCTTTGACCTCCGCGCAGCTGTCCACTGAAGGGGCACTCTTTACCTCCGCGCACTGTCCACTGAAGGGCACTCTTACCTCCGCCAGCTGTCCACTGAAGGGGCACTCTTTACCTCCGCGCAGCTGTCCACTGAAGGGGCACTCTACCTCCGCGCAGCTGTCCACTGAAGGGGCACTCTACCTCCTGCAGCTGTCCACTGAAGGGGCACTCTTTACCTCCGCGCAGCTGTCCACTGAAGGGGCACTCTTTACCTCCGCGCAGCTGTCCACTCACGCTATCAGCGCCTTTATAAAGGATTAAGAGTGTGAAAGTAACATAGCGTCGAAGCACGCACGTAAACATGAGGCGCGTCATCTCCCCGTTTAAAAAAAAAATAAAAAAAATGGGGGGGGGGGAGACGGGGGGGGGAGAGAGATTTCAGTCTCGAGTCAAACGATTTTGAAGTTATTTTGATGGCATAAGCAATTTGCACGATTACAGAAGAAACGCCTGATACAATTTGAGTCAGTTGTCTATTACAAACTCAGTTACTGTTGTTTGAGCGGTGGTGGTGAAGTAGAGCTTCATGTCCTCGGATGTCGGTTAACATAATCATTAGGGACAAACTGTGACCCATACCGAAGCACGGTTCAGTGTTGCTTTACGTCCACAGAAACCATAAGACTCATTAGGACGGAAAGCCCAGGACGGCCACCTCGACTTTCACACAGCTCCTGAACTCTGAAATTTATTTGAGCATCAACGAAACTGAAACTGTCCATTAGCTGACGCTTTTTGGAGACCAGTAGCGTAACCAAGCAGTGGTTGAGGGAATGATGTGCTAAGCCAGTGCTTGTTGTTGTTGAAGTGTTGCTTTACGTCCAGGTAGGTAGGTAGGTAGTGTTGCTTAATGTCCTCAGATGTCAGTTGACATATTAGGGACAAGCTGAGATCAGTGCCGAAGCATGGTTCAATATAGCTTTACGTCCACGGAAACCAGAAGGCTCGTTAGGACGGACAGCCCAGGACGGCCACCTCGACTCTCACACAGCTCCTGAACTATGGTGCTTTACGTCCACAGAAACCGTAGGTTTATTAGGGAAGGGAGCCCAGGACGTCCACCTCTACTTTCACACAGCTCCTGAGCTCTGGAAAAAAATAAACCAGTGCCCGCAATTTGTCAGTTAAGTTCACATCTGGCCCGACGCTTTCCCGCAGCCTCTTTCATCGTGTTGCTCTGCGGACGGTGTCAGCGTGTCCAAGGGGCGTTGCGTGCAACACAGGCGAGCTGGGACACGTGTGGTTGTTGCGTGCCGCCGCTAATTTTAGAGATCATCCAATTTAAGGAGGGAAAATTCAACGTGATTTTTTAGCTCATCAGTTTTATCTCTTGCGCCTGCGAGCGAGAGTAGCACACTGGAGTGTGAAAAGACTATAAATAAAAGTGGATAAAAGTGGAAAGAAAAAGAATGACGTAACAAGTGGGAGTGTGGGGGCTAATTACCAGGATGCGGGGGGGGGGGGGGGGGGGGGGGGGGCGCGGGGGTATTTCCGGACACGAAAGACAGAAAGCGGGGCGGTTACTCAAACATGATTTGAAAGCCAATCACGAAACCGTTTGATGCTACTGTGGGAATTTCTATTTCGTCGAGGCCAGCTGTAAGGACGGTTTGCACGAGCTAAACTTCCATAAATTCCCACGCAGCGGCGAGTTCCTGCCTCGCCTTCTCCACGGGGAGTTGCGGTGGTGGAATCGCCATGCAACGGCGCGGCTCGCCTGGGCTCGGATCAGTGGGAGTCAGTCGCTGGAATCCCCATCCCGACCGGCAAGTCTTTGAACACGCAAGAGGCGCATAATGCACAGGCAGTGACGGCCCGCACTAACCGCTGGTCCTGCGCCTCATTAGAGGGCGCCACCAGTGCCACGCTTTTCATCGTGCACGCGCTCGAGCGTTCAGCCGCCGCCACGCGCCGCCGTTGGCCCCGCGGTCTGGGCCTGGCCTGTGAAGCGAAAGGTTGCTGGGTGGAGACTGCACGAGCCGTGTGCTTCCTCTACCGCCACCGTAGCGCCGGCAGCACACCGACTGGACGTGTCTGCGACTGGGTTGACAACTGCCAACGCCGCTCTCTGCTTAGGCTTACCTCGTTCAGTCTGGGGAGTTAGCGGCTGGGACTGAGGTGGTTGACGGTGTCGTTGGTGGTGGTGTGTGGTGTCAGTGTCGCAGTTTCCGTGGATAAAAGGGTGGTGGTCACCTGGATGCTTACGTCCGCTGCTCGCTGTCTCGCCAGTGTGTGTGTGATGCGAGCAGTGCAGAGTTTAAGCCAGGTGAGTAAACCCGTGAAACTGGCCTTTTTCACCTGTGTCACTGTCAGTCGCAATTCAGCACGGAAAATCCCAGTTTCACGTACTTGTTAACCGTGCAGCTTCTTTGGTGTCACGTGCGTTTTGCAGGCTCTAACTTTGTTTGCTTTACTTTCTTTCGTATTTGGGTTAGCCTACCTGCTCCCCAGGGCGCGTGCTACAGGACTAGGCTACAGCTGAAAAGAGCGGTGCTACGTTTCGTTTGTTTTAGCAGGAGGAAAAAGTCACAAATATTATTGTCCTTCTGCACTGTTCATGCGTAAAGGTGTAGTTTTTCACAATCATTCACCTGTCATTTTAGTTTGGGGATGTTCTGCTTTGTTTTCAAATGTTTGTTAAAAAGTATTGTATTCAAACATACGTCCCCCAACTTATACACACCCAACCCAACGACTGATGAAGTGCTCCCTGAAAATATGAATAATTGGCTATGAACGCCCAGTCGGTCAACCAGAACACAGTGTACATGTTTACAGACACGTTTAAATGTTTACAGACACGTTTACAGTGTTTATAGACACGTCTCGACAGGACAGTGACCGCCTGCTTCTGGTCACGGGTTCTGATCGTTGCCAGTCGCGATTGGTTACGGCCGGAGATTTTTCAAGAATTTCAAGCGACTTTTGCCTTCAAGAAAACCGGTGCAGCCGGCACCTTGTCGAGGACTTTACATTTTATTGTAGTAGTTTTTACATTTTATTGTAGTAGTTTTTTACATTATTTATTGTAGTAGTTTCTGCCGCCAACCTAAAGCCAGTCGGACGCGTAAAGCTGTGCAAGTGCAGACTGCAGCGACGAGAACTCACTGAAGTTCTGGTCCACCCGGACTGGGACGTTGATACAGAAAGCCAGAGAACCCACTGAAGTTCTGGTCCACCTGGACTGGGACGTTGATACAGAAAGCCAGAGAACCCACTAAAGTTCCGGTCCACCTGGACTGGGATGTTGATACAGAAAGCCAGAGAACCCACTAAAGTTCCGGTCCACCTGGACTGGGATGTTGATACAGAAAGCCAGAGAACCCACTGAAGTTCTGGTCCACCTGGACTGGGACGTTGATACAGAAAGCCAGAGAACCCACTGAAGTTCCGGTCCACCTGGACTGGGACGTTGATACAGAAAGCCAGAGAACCCACTGAAGTTCTGGTCCACCTGGACTGGGATGTTGATACAGAAAACCGGAGGAAGAGGCATAAAGGAGATGCACCTGTCGTAAAATCCGACGATGTCCGTACTTTTGTGGAGTTTGTGATCCCTGTATTTACTCGCATAGCTGCATGTGAGTGCGCAGCGAGCATGTGGCTATCTGCATGGAGTTCACATTGAAACTGCGCTGCACGAGACACAAGTGGACATTGACATTGGTATTGGCATTGACCTGTGGGAGTTACCGTAGTGGATTCCGGTCTTTGCTGTTGTCGTGTGACGTCTTTGTTATTGTGTTCATGTGACATCTTTGTTGTTGTGTTCATGTGACGTCTTTGTTGTTGTGTTCATGTGACGTCTTTGTTGTTGTGTTCGTGTGACGTCTTTGTTGTGTTCATGTGGCGTCTTTGTTGTTGTGTTCATATGGCGTCTTTGTTGTTGTGTTCATGTCAGTCTTTGTTTTTGTGACGTTTTTGTTGTTATGTTCATGTGGCGTCTTTGTTGTTGTGTTCATGTCAGTGACATCTTTGTTGTTGTGTTTATGTGACGTCTCTGTTGTTGTGTTTATGTGACGTCTTTGTTGTTGTGTTTATGTGACGTCTCTGTTGTTGTGTTTATGTGACGTCTTTGTTGTTGTGTTTATGTGACGTCTTTGTTGTTGTGTTCAAATGACGTCCTTCCAGCGCTGATTAACATCCTTTGTTTTGTTGCGTTTGATGTGACATAGTTTGGACATTGTGACTAACTGATGGAGGTGGTGGGAGGGGGGGAGGGGGGGAGGGTCGAGGTATCTGAGCGGTCCCCCCTTTTTCTTTCATTAGGACTGAGTAGCCACAACCATCAGTTTGATCATTCTGCTGCCATTGAGCGGTTTCTGTGTTTCTATGCCAACTGCCTTCTCTTATTGAAAGGTGGACGTGGGATCTTTAACGTGTGCAGTGATCTTAGTACGTGCTGCTGTGTACTATACGAACGCAAGACGGGAACCGACGAGTCGTACACAACGAGTTGACTTGGAAGAACTCTGTGCGTGCGTGCGTGCGTGCGTGCGTGCGCGCGCGCGCGTGTGTGTGTGTGTGTGTGTGTGTGTGCGCGCGCGCGCGCGCGCTTAATGACTCCATCAGTTGTGCTTGTTACTGTGTGCGTGCGTGAACATGTATTGTTCCCCCACCCCATCCCCCAACCAATGCGGTGTGAACAGTGCATATTCATGCATAGAAGTTTTTTGAAGCGCATTATAAATTATCATTCATCCGTTCATTCAGACGGATTAGAGGAAGAGGTCCCGTCCCTGTCTTTGATGTCGTGACAGTGGACTTGGAAGACTCTGTGAAATGGACGGGAAGACGACCGGGACGTACTGGAGGTCCTGTCTCATAATCATGTCTCCAGACTTTCCAGTTCTGTGCGTGACCCAAATTGGAGGAAGTGACGTCTTGGCGTCTTGGAGATCCTAGTGGTAAATTCCTGTCTGTAGACATGGCTGTAAACTCTGTATGTGACACAGACTGGAGGAAGGGACGTCTTGGAATCTTGGAGATCCTTGTGGTAAATTCCTGTCTGTAGACGTGACTGTAATCTCTGTATGTGACACAGACTGGAGGAAGGGTCGTCTTGGTGTCTTGGAGATCCTTGTGGTAAATTCATGTCTGTAGACATGGCTGTAAGATCTGTATGTGACACAGACTGGAGGAAGGGACGTCTTGGCGTCTTGGAGATTCTTGTGGTAAATTCCTGTCTGTAGACATGACTGTAAGTTCTGTATGTGACACAGACTGGAGCGAGGACATCATGGAAGCCACTGTCGTAGAATTCTGTTCTGTGGACTTGACGCATGAGCTCTGTGAGGAAGGACACCTTGGAGTTTCGTGTCGTAAAATCCTGTCTACGTGTTTATCGGCTCGACGAAACACATTGGGAAAGAGGAATCCTTTTGTCATTAGACTGTGTATAGACTGTGTGAAATAGAGTAGGTCCCTGCCGTACAATCTGGACAACAGACCGTGTCAGTATACGGCTGTCGTACAGTCTAGCTATGAAACAGATTTCGGGAAGAGTCATTCTTGAGGTCCTTGCCGTACATGCTGTAAAATCGTGTCAATAGATCGTGTAGACTTTGTTAAACAGCAAGGGGGGGGGGAGGGGGGGGGCAATGACTCCTAGCGTTCTAAAAACAAGCTCCAGACACATGAAATGTTCAAAATAACGCTATCTATTAGGACACAACCAAAGGCTTTGCACAAATCACAACCTGCAAACTTTCGGGGTAGTCCCCTTTATCATGGTACAAAACGACACATTTTAATTAGACAAGAGTTCAACGGTGAAAAATGATTTTTTTAAATGAGATGGAAAGCTAAACCACTTATGTGTTTTTGGTTGAGTAATGTTGTTTTCCTGTCCAGAGCTTGGAAGAATGTTGGCGTGTAGACTTTGTTAAACAGACTGGGAGAGACTGGGGTCTCTGTCTAAGACTCTTGTCAGTGTACCGATAGTCTAGCTATGACGTAGATTTGGGAAAAGGCATCTAAGTCCGTGCCGTAAACTCTTGTCAATGAGCTGTGTATGTGCGACAGATTCAGGAGTAGTCACCGTAGAGATGTCCCTGCGATAAAATCTTGTCAGTGAAATGTGTATGTGCAACAGATTCAGGAGTAGTCACCCTCGAGATGCCCCTGCCGTAGAAGCTTGTCAATGGACTGTGTATGTGACACATCTTGGAGGCGTACCCTAGAGATGCCCCTGCCATAAAATCTTGTCAGTGAACTGTGTATGTGTAACAGATTCAGGAGCAGTCACCCTCGAGATGCCCCTGCGATAAAATCTTGTCAATGGACTGTACGTGACACATCCTGGAGGCGTACCCTAGAGAGGGCCCTGCCATACAATCTTGTCAACCGACTGGACTGTAACTTCAACAGCCTGTGTGAAACAGACTGCAGGGGGAGAGGGGAGACGGGCAGGGTGGGGTGGTGGGGGGGGGGGGGGGGGGCAGGGATGGGAGAGAAGGAGGGGACGCAGCGAGCGAGGCATTGACGGTACTTTCCTGAAAATGACACGGCGACCTGCTGCTGGTGCCGATGACAGGCGGACTTGCGGCCAGTGACAGGCTGCGGTCTCCGGGGGATTGATGATGTCCGCCCATTTCACGGCGGCGTCCGGCGCTACGGCAGGTCTGCAGCAGGTCTGCACCCGGCGACTCCCCGACCCTCCACTGGCGTGCTGCAATCACTGATGAGCGCGACGTCTGGTGGAAAGCCAGCCGCCACTGGGCGGGCGCGGGTCGTCTGGAATGATGAGTGCACCTCGCGGCTCGCTCGTTTCTAACGCTGAAGGGCCTTGGGCGGTGTTGAAACGCGAGATCCAGTGTTCACCATTCTCCGCTTCGGAAGCTCCAGATTCTGCAATTTGTTTCTTTTCGTTGTTGTCGTTGGTGGTGGTGGTGATGGTGGTGGTGTTTTGTCTCATTTTGTGTTGTTGTTTGTGTGTGTCCCCCCCCCCCCCCCCCCCCCCCCCCCCCCCCCCCCCCCCCTCCCTTTTTGTTTTGGTTCAGCCTGTTACACAAAAGCAAAGCAGAGCAAAGCAGTCGACTTGATAAAGTTTCTGAAAATCCGCGGACGAACAAATAGACAGGCATGCAGGCGAGTGAAAAGCTGAACATGTGTCTTAACTATTATGCAAAAACATTATAGCGCCCGACAATAAATGTGTGTGTGTGTGTGTGTGTGTGTGTGTGTGCGTGTGTGTGGGTGTGTGTGTGTGTGTGTGTGTGTATGTGTGTGTGAGTGTGAGTGTGTGAAGTGTTGTGTGTGTGTGTGTGTGTGTGTGTGTGTGTGTGTGTGTGTGTGTGTGTGCGGGTGAGGGGTGTGTGTGTGTGTGCGTGTGTGTGTGAAGTGTGTGTGTGTGTGGTGGAGTGTGGTGAAGTGTGTGTGTGTGTTGTGCGTGTGGTGTGGTGGGGAGTGTGTGTGGGTGATGGTGTGTGTGTGGTGTGTGTGTGTGTGCGGCGCTGTGTGTGGTGTGTGGTGTGTGTGTGTGTGTGGTGGGGTGGTGTGTGGTGACGTGCGTGGCGTGGTGCGTGCGTGCGTGTGCGTGCGTCGTGCGTGTGAGTGTGTGCGCAGTAATGTGAGTTTCATTTTTATTACAGACTCTTTGCGTGTGTGTGTGTGTGTGTGTGTGTGTGTGTGTGTGTGTGTGTGTGTGTAGCGGAGAGTGATACGCTGGCCTAATTACCTCCCTCAGTGACTGGCATCTCTGCTGCTGGCGGAGGCTGGCAGTGGGCCAGTTGCAGAAAGTGATTAAGGCACGTCGTTGTTACGACGGCGCTCGCTTCTCTTGCTTGCCACGTTATTGCTGATAGCAGCTTCAGTCGTCGTGCGGCCCCACTCACGGAACGAGGAGGCATTGGTATTGATAACTCGGGCCACAGCCCTTGTGAAAACACGCAGCATGGTGGAAGCAGGTGAAACCGATAGTGATACTTAAGTCACAGTCATTGAAACAAAATCGCTCACCAGTGGAAGCAGGTGAAACCGATAGTGATACTTAAGTCACAGTCATTGAAAAAAATCCCAAAAAGGGGCCCATTGAAAAACAAAAAAATCGCTCACCAGTGGAAGCAGGTGAAACCGATGTGATAATCTAGTCACAGTCGTTGAAAACAAATCGCTCACCAGTGGAAGCAGGTGAAACCGATAGTGATAATCTAGTCACTGTCGTTGAAAACAAATCGCTTACCAGTGGAAGCAGGTGAAACCGGTAGTGATACTTTAGTCACAGTCGTTGAAAACAAATCGCTCACCAGTGGAAGCAGGTGAAACCGGTAGTGATAGTTTAGTCACAGTCGTTGAAAACAAAAACCGCTCACCAGTGGAAGCAGGTGAAACCAATAGTGATAAACAGGTCACAGTCATAAGACACTCGCTCACAGATGGAAACAGGTGGAACCAGCAGTGGTCAATATAGGTCATGATCGTTGAAGAAAATCACCGATGAATGTGGCTGACACTGACAGTAATAATTTTGTCACAACCTTGGTTAAAAAAAGGAAGGGGGAGATTACCGATGGTAGACTGCAGTCTTTGAATGAAAAACTCGCCGATGTTAGTAGATAACACTGGCAGTGATAATTCGGTCACAGTCTTCTGGGATAAAAACAAACAATAACAAAAACTCACGGGTGGAATTGGATGGTACTTATGAATGAAGGAATGAAAGTGTGTATATATATATATATATATATATATATATATTATATATATATATATATATGATAATAATATAATAATATATTGATGTTCCATAAACACTTGACACACAAAAGCTTGCATGTTCACAGAGGCAAGGCATCATTGACAGCGGCAATTCGTTGGCAGTGTCATTGACAGCGGCAATTCGTTGGCAGTGTCATTGACAGCGGCAATTCGTTGGCAGTCTTGGTGGGAAAACTCACCGATGAAAGCAGATGGCATTGACGGCGATATTAGGCCACACTAGACACGAGAAGAGGAAGAAAACTCGCTGATGAAGTAAATGGCTCCTGATGGTGAACATTTTCACCGTTCCCCTACTCGGAACCGTCCGCCATGCGTGGAATTGTAAATAAAGCGCCGACGCTGAAGCGAGCAGGAGACGCAACAGATGGAAAAGCTGGGGAAAGTTGACTGTTCAGAAAACGACCCCCTACCACCACGAAAAACAAGTTTCGTGAGACGCTAAAAAGTTAAATCAATACGCGTCTCTCTTTTTGCCATTACCATCAAGCGTTTTGCTCGCTACTCAAGTTATAAAGTGAGAACTTCAGACGTGCCCTGTTGCGGTGCTGTGGCAGTCTGATCAGCCTGACCAGCCAAAGAGCTAATGCCAAACTTCTGCAAATTCCGGCTTCACGCTTGGCTGCCCCAGCGCGTTCCTTCGCTAACCATGCACGTTTTGCTTCCAGCTTTATTACCGGGTCTCCATAATCATTAATTAGCCGTGACGTCCGCTGTTCATCCACATTGTGCACATGCTTTGCCTTATAATTGCGGAACCTGCCGTCTCTAACGCGGCAGCTGGCTTTTCCCTGCCCCAGACCGGAAGCAGACATTTGGTGTGTGTGTTTTGTGTGTGTGTGTTTTTGTGTGTGTGTGGTTGTTGTTTTTTGGGGGTGGGTGGGTGGGTGGGGGTGGGGGGGGTGGGGGGGGGGCGTAAAAGCGAGATCCGATTAGTTCAGTGTTTTAACGTTATTTGGTTGTGTGCGTTAGTTTATGGGTGTAGAGTTTGGTTGCGATTACCAAAATGTGTCGATCAGCGTCGGTATTGATGTCGTTAATGTTATTACTTACTTTGATCGGGCTGATTTATATATGATATGCATGTAATTATATACTCAAGATTGAGCTCTGATACATATTTTACTCTCACGATAGACTCACCAGATGCTAGACTGTGCCGTGACCGTCGCTATCCGCTTCATTACTGTTGTTCAAGGGAGTTAGGTGCCTGATCTCACTGACGGTGAATGCCAGACTAGCTGAGGCTCACGTAGCATTCGGCAGAACGTTAGGTACAGTCGTGTTTTACACCAGAGGAACTGAGAGCAACGGTCACTGACCAGCAGGACGGACTCTCATGGAGGCATTTTGCCCAGCTAGCGCTCACCGTTGATGACGCATTTTGCCCAGCTAGCGCTCACCGTTGATGACGCATTTTGCCCAGCTAGCGCTCACCGTTGATGACGCATTTTGCCCAGCTAGCGCTCACCGTTGATGACGCATTTTGCCCAGCTAGCGCTCACCGTTGATGACGCATTTTGCCCAGCTAGCGCTCACCGTTGATGACGCATTTTGTCCACCGTTAGGCCTACACAGATGGGTCCATGTTTGCACAGCTTCGTCTGCCATTGTGCTGCTGTGTCCATTGTTGTACAGCTGCATCCATCGTTGTATAGTTGCGTCCATCATTGTACAGATGTGTCCATTGTACAGATGTGTCCATTGTTGTACAGCTGCATCCATCGTTGTATAGTTGCGTCCATCATTGTACAGATGTGTCCATCATTGTACAGATGTGTCCATTGTTGTACAGCTGCATCCATCGTTGTACAGCTACGTCCATCATTGTACAGATGCGTCCATTGTTGTACAGCTGCGTCCATTGTTGTACAGCTGCGTCCCTCAATGTACAGCTGCGTCCATCACTGCACAGCTGCTGCGTCCCTATTTGTAGATCTGCGTCAGGCATTGTACAGCTTCACCCAACCCTGCACAGCTACATCCGCCGTTGTACAGCCGCGTCTACCATTGTACAGCCACCTCCATCTTTGCACAGCCGTGTCCATCATTGTATAGCTTCGACTATTACTGCACAGCTACGTCAGTCACTGTACAGCTGCGTCCACCACTGCACAGCCGCGTCAGTCACCGTACAGTTGCGTCCAGCGTTGCACCACTGCGTCCATCATTCAGTAGCTGCGTCAGTCATTGAACAGCTGCGTCCATTGTTGGCAGCTGCGTCCCTCATTGCAGACTGCCCGTGTCAACCGCCCGCCGACCTGCCAGCAAGGTTGGAGTGGGCGGGTCCAAGATGAACCTTTACCCTCAGCTGTGGAGTCTGTCGTCGGTTCTGGAGCCAGGAAAGGATCCCAGCCGTGCTTCGTTCCCTGAATCACAAGTGTCGAGGTCGGGACAATTATCTTTGAGTGAAGAAAAATGAGGAGGAGGGGGTGGTGGGGAGGATGGTGGGGACAGACGAAGAAGAAGCGGTAGGGCAGTTGATGAATGGGAGTGATTTCCAGCGTGTGACCGGCCACTGTGGTGTAACGGTTATCGCTACAGAATGCTGGTCGGAAGATCGTAGGTTCGAATCCCGTGAGAGTCCTGTGGGACTGTTGGTTAAACAAAATTATGTCATATAGTCGTAACAATACACTGAAAACAGAACAGTTGGGCTGTACTGACATTGGTTGGTTGGGTTAAACTTAACGCCGAGTTGTCTCCGAAGAGGTAGTGGCGGGGACCGAGATCCCAGGAGGTGGGGGAAAAGGGAGACTTTGCCTAACGCTACACTGTGGGGCAGCGATGAGAGCCATTTGAATTGCATTAAGGAGGGCAAAGTTGAAGACAATGTCCACGGTTAAAAATTAACTGAGAGGGACCAAAAAGGGCCGAAACAAGCCACGGCTAAAAATTTTGGAGAGTGGGAGGAAAAGGGCCGACCATCCCCTGTACTTTGGCTGTGGGATGGTTGGCCCTGACCATCCCCTGTACTTTGGCTGTGGGATGGTTGGGCCTGACCATCCCCTGTACTTTGGCTGTGGGATGGTTGGCCCTGACCATCCCCTGTACTTTGGCTGTGGGGATGTTGGCCCTGACCATCCCCTGTACTTTGGCTGTGGGATGGTTGGCCCTGACCATCCCCTGTACTTTGGCTGTGGGATGGTTGGCCCTGACCATCCCCTGTACTTTGGCTGTGGGGATGTTGGCCCTGACCATCCCCTGTACTTTGGCTGTGGGATGGTTGGCCCCGACCAGCCCCTACACTTTACATGCCTCAAACAAGGAGAAGAAAGACGTGAACGTTGAAGAAGCTGATTGCTCGTAATTATGGCCATGTCTACCCCCCGCTGCTAGTCGACAACACCGGTAAGATTTTTATTTTATTTTTTATTTTTGGTCTTTTGAAGAACAGCAATAGGCTAATTAGAACGAAACGACAAACGAAGGGAGCTAATTAGCGCTGGAAGGACGTCACATGAACTCAACAACAAAGACTTCAGCCGCCTGCGGCTCACCCTCATTTGGCATGTGTACGTACCTTTGGTGGAGTTCATGCACCTTGTGTTTACTCGCATGCCAGGTGAGAGCTACC
Organism: Alviniconcha marisindica; assembly: GCA_018857735.1. Classification (NCBI taxonomy): domain Eukaryota; kingdom Metazoa; phylum Mollusca; class Gastropoda; family Provannidae; genus Alviniconcha; species Alviniconcha marisindica. Next base: position 136,746 of record JABMCL010000245.1, read on the forward strand.
AAAGGCGGCGATCCAGGTGTTCGTTGTTGTGTTTGTGTGACGTCATTCCAGCGCTATAATTTAGTCCCTTTGCTTCTTGAGTAATTCTACAGAGGCACTGCGGGAGGCCTCATTCTGTTTCAGACTAGAACTAGAAAGAAATGAAGCGAACAGACCTTTGCTGCGTTTTCCAGCGCTAAAGATATTAACCTGCCGCGTTGGTTTTGTCTACAGCATGAAGAACAGGAGAGAAAAACATACACATGGCATATTCACACGTATTCCCAGAAAGTGAAATATGTCAGTTAGAAAGAGAGAGACAGGCTGGCAGGCAGACAGACAGAGACAGTATAGAGGGATAGGGAGAGGGACAGAATGAGAGGCGAAAAGGAAGGAGACGGACAGAGTGAGTGAGAGAGGGACAGAGTGAGAGACACAGAAAAAGAGAGGGGGGTAAATGACTGTCTGGGACGGTGGGTGCGGGGGTCGTTGATAGGTGTGATAAAGCAGCGCAAAATCAGTGGGTGTTATAGTTTACATCATCCGTTCACAGCAGAGGTGATATGAACACTCTACAGACAGCGGTGGGTGTCATAGTTTACAACAGAGGTGATATGAACACTCTACAGGCAGCGGTGGGTGTCATAGTTTACAACAGAGGTGATATGAACACTCTACAGACAGCAGAAGGCAGGGGGTGGGATGTTTATACAGATTGTTGAACATTAGCAGCGGGTGTCAATATGTCCCTCAGACAGCCCTTGTAAAGTTGCGGGGTGTCAAATGTCCCGACCCTTGAAAGTTGCGGGGTGTCAAATGTCCCGACCCTTGAAAGTTGCGGGGTGTCAAATGTCCCGACCCTTGAAAGTTGCGGGGTGTCAAATGTCCCGACCCTTGAAAGTTGCGAGGTGTCAAATGTCCCGACCCTTGAAAGTTGCGGGGTGTCAAATGTCCCGACCCTTGGAAGGGGAGGATGAGAAGAATCTCTCACTGTGGAGACCGAGAACACGTTAAAAGGAAGAAAAACACAAGAGAAAGCAAGGAACTGAACAAGAAAATGGACTGAATTTCTCTTAACGGGTGGGACTGGTTCAAAGTGAAAACAGAAGTGCGTAAATCGCATAGTTCACGTCGGGGCGAGAGAACGACATGGCATACTGACACGTATTCCCAGAAAGCGAAAAAAGGAAAGAAATGCAGGCGGAGAGGGAGGAGGATTTTTTTTCTTTTTTCTTTCTTTCTTGAAGCTTCTGTTTTCATTTCGATATATCCAGCAAGGTAAATAGTCATGTATGTTGGTGTATAAAATGTGCAACAATACATGTCCCCCGCACAACTGAAAGTAGTGCCTGTTCACACAGCTGTCTGGGAGGCGGAGGAACTTGGCATTCTCGGAGCAAAGCCACAACTTAGCCAGATGCGGTGTTAGTAGCAACCTGAGCCAGTCGGAGTGAAGAGGGTGGCGTATATATATACACTGTGTTTGTTAGCCAGTCGGAGTGAAGAGGGTGGCGCATACACACTGTGTTTGTTAGCCAGTCGGAGTGAAGAGGGTGGCGCATACACACTGTGTTTGTTAGCCAGTCGGAGTGAAGAGGGTGGCGCATACACACTGTGTTTGTTAGCCAGTCGGAGTGAAGAGGGTGGCGCATACACACTGTGTTTGTTAGCCAGTCGGAGTGAAGAGGGTGGCGCATACACACTGTGTTTGTTAGCCAGTCGGAGTGAAGAGGGTGGCGCATACACACTGTGTTTGTTAGCCAGTCGGAGTGAAGAGGGTGGCGATACACACTGTGTTTGTTAGCCAGTCGGAGTGAAGAGGGTGGCGCATACACACTGTGTTTGTTAGCCAGTCGGAGTGAAGAGGGTGGCGCATACACGCTGTGTTTGTTAGCCAGTCGGAGTGAAGAGGGTGGCGCATACACACTGTGTTTGTTAGCCAGTCGGAGTGAAGAGGGTGGCGCATACACACTGTGTTTGTTAGCCAGTCGGAGTGAAGAGGGTGGCGCATACACACTGTGTTTGTTAGCCAGACGCGGTGTTAGTACCAACCTGAACCAGTTGGAGTGAAGAGGGTGGCGCATACACACTGTGTTTGTTAGCCAGACGCGGTGTTAGTACCAACCTGAACCAGTTGGAGTGAAGAGGGTGGCGTATATATATACACTGTGTTTGTTAGCCAGTGGGAGTGAAGAGGGTGGCGTATATATATACACTGTGTTTGTTTACTAAGTCTACGGCAGCGTAAACCCTCAGCGAGACAACGTCCGGAGCCGCAGTTCGAAGAGAATGTAGATCCCATCAGGAATAGAAGGGAACGGGGGAGGTGGTGGAGAGAGGGAGAGGGGAGAGGGGAGGGGGAGGGGGGGGGGCAGGAAGGAGGAAGGGAAGAGAGGGAAGGAGAGAAAGAGGAGAGCGAGATGGAGAAAGGGTGAGAGAGAGGAGGGAGGGAGAGAAAGGAGAGAGAGAGAGAGAGAGAGAGAGAGAGAGAGAGAGAGAGAGAGGGCGGCGGGGGTGGGTGGGGGGGGGAAGATAGAGGGGAGAGGATGAAGGAATAAATGAATGGTCGAATACACTTTGTTTTACGCGGGTAATGGAGTATGCTCGGAAATCTTTTAAAATCAGCCCTCACCCATAAGGGAAGACAGGATGTATTAAAAACCTCGGGTGCCAAAGATAGAGAGAGAGATGCACAGAGCGAGAGAGAGAGAGAGAGAGAGAGAGAGAGAGAGAGAGAGAGAGAGAGAGAGAGAGAGGTTAGAAAACAGTCTTTAGTGCGAACCTCGGGTCGAAACGGGGAGTAAAAAGGTTTGTGGGGTGGGCGGGAGGGGGGGGGGTCGAAACGGGGAGTAAAAAGGGTTGTGGGGTGGGCGGGGGGTGGGGGGGGGGTCGAAACGGGGAGTAAAAAGGGTTGTGGGGTGGGGGGGGGGGGTGGGAGTGGGAGAGAGAGACGGGGAGGGAGAGAGAGAAGTTGGAAAAGAGGGTGGACTATTTCACAGCAATCCGTGCCGACAGGAAAAGAAGGGGGCAGTAGATGAGTGGCAGCTGCGGTAGAGGCACCATCAAAGACGACTCATTAGCTTCCGCCCAAACAGTTCAGTGCCAGACCCAGCGCATCGCATCTCATCAACACATCCCCCCGCCGCTGTCTCGGCCTCCAGTCGGTCCTGGCTCACCCACACGGTACGGGCGGGCCGAGACTAAAACAGTCTCTGCTACTGGGATCGTACTACACCGCTCCCTCTGTGTGGGGGGTGGGGTAGTGTTACACACACACACACACACACACACACGCATGGACTAACCAACACTACAAGCACACTCTCTCTCAAACACACACGTGCTCTGTCTGTCTGTTTGTCTGTCTGTCTGTCTGTCTGTCTGTCTGTCGCTCTCTCTCTCTCTCTCTCTCTCTCTCTCTCTCTCTCTCTCTCTCTCTCTCTCTCTCTCTCACACACACACACACACACACACACACACTGTTTTAGAGGATGTACTCCTGGTGGAGATGATGTACCTTGTACTTGCTCGCAAATCGGGTGTCGCCCTGATATAACCGCATTGGCTGGCTGGGCGTAAAACATCAACTTACTTACTTACTTACTTACTGGCAGATCGGGTGAGAGTTACGGTAGACGACTGAGGTCTTTGTTGCTGTGTTTGTGTGACGTCTTCCCAGCGCTAATTGACTCCCTTGTGTGTTGATACTGTCTGGAGTCTGGAATGTCGGAGGTGGACACAGAACCGAGGGTCTGGCTTTCACTAAGGACAGACGGCATGAAAACACCCAGACAACAGTCACAATAGTAGCAGACTAACCCCAGTGATACTGCCGCTACTCACAATGCAAACAGACGAGGAAGAAAGAGAGGGGGGAAACTTTTCTCTTTTTTTCTGACTTTTTCAGTCGATTCCGATCTTAGCGCGTTAATGCCCCACTGGTTATTGGCTGGGTTAAGCACGTCTGTCTCGTGTCATTAGACTGCACCACTTTTTTGTACTTTGTTTCTCCCAGACACATCAGTGCTGACCTGCAGAGCACTGTAGTGCCATTGCTTCCGTTAGTCATCTTGATGCTGTGCGACTGCAGGAAGTGGTGCAGTTGGTGGGCGGAGTTGACCGACTCTCCTTCATCTTCCTGCCCTGCGGAAGTCACTTGAAGTCACTGTAATGATATAATTATGCCCGATTCATTGTGAATGGACCTAGTGTTTCAAGTGTTCTTCGCTGGGCCTGGCTGGGACTTAATTGTGTGAGGAACCTGGCCACTTTGTCCACCAACAGCCCGCTGCTACAGTTCTGTCTCACACTGACGCTCCACTGCTACAGTTCTGTCTCACACTGACGCTCCACTGCTGCAGTTGTCTCTCACAATGACGCTCCACTTCTACAGTTCTGTCTCACACTGACGCTCCACTGCTACAGTTCTGTCTCACACTGACGCTCCACTGCTGCAGTTCTGTCTCACACTGACGCTCCACTGCTACAGTTGTCTCTCACAATGACGCTCCACTGCTACAGTTCTGTCTCACATTGACGCTCCACTGCTACAGTTCTGTCTCACACTGACGCTCCACTGCTACAGTTCTGTCTCACACTGACGCTCCACTGCTACAGTTGTCTCTCACAATGACGCTCCACGGTCAGAGCTTCACATTAAACTGTCACTTTATTTACATGAAATCGTAACCACGGCACACGCAAACATCACGAACACATTTTTTAGAGCAGAATTTGAGATTAAACAGAGAGAAATTTGCATGAAACCACAGCCACAGCAACAACGAGAAGAAGAAAACAAAAACAGAAACAACAACAACAGCCTGAAAGTGTTTGTCTTTTGTTTTTGTTTTTACAGAGCGGCGGCACCAAACCAGGACCAGACTGTCGCAGACGTCAAGCCTCTCTTTCAAACCGTGTCAGCTAAACGCCACTTGGCACTTTTTGCGGCGACAAGATTGAAACTGATATACACTGTATAAATGTGCGGCTGGTGCGCAGTTTACATTGGCCACCGCGGCATTGGCCTTTTGGCGGGAAACTGCGAATAGCAGAGAGAGGGAGGGGGGGAGGAGAGCTGGGTGCCTTGGGGACAGAGAGCAGAGGGGTTTACGTTCCTGGTGGTGGTGGTGGGTGGTGGTGGTGGTGGTGGTGGTGTGTGTGTGTATACTGTTCCGCGCCGGGCTGAACGCGGCAGAGTGCTAGCAGCTTCCTGCAGGGCTAATAAGCCATTGAGTGGCTGACGGGGGCAGGAATGACAACGATACCAGGCACGCACCCTCCGCGACACTCGCAGCTCCTGCTGAACGTGCTGAACTAGAAGGTTCACAAGCTTCTGCTGGAGAGGGAGACAACAGCTGATGCCACTGGTGCTCACTGCTCTGTGAACACACACACACACACATACACATACACACACATACACATATACACACATACACATACACAAAGAAGAAGAATGCCGAGATGCGGTGTTAGAGAACAGCGGTGACGACGACGTTGATGCGCTGTGTTCGGGTTCACTGCCGTCGTTGTTGACGGTCGACTGGAACAGCAGTGCATCGCAAGATCAAGACCCACCTGCCGGAGTGGAATGCTTGGTTACATAGCGCCCTCGATCGGCGCATCAGCGAGCTAAAGGGAGGTCACCCTCCTACGCTGGATCTTCTCTGTTTTCACAGAAACGGAGCTGCTGACAGTTGTTGACAGAAACGTGCCAATCGAGACGACGACCCAGCGTTGATGTCACTTCAGACGTTGATAGCCGTAAGTGTAG
>JABMCL010000245.1:147500-157500 GCA_018857735.1 Alviniconcha marisindica
CAGAAGATAATCATCAACATCATCATCGTCATTGTGATTATTCTAGCGCCTGTCTCAGAGTTAACACAAAGTGCCGTGGGGGCTAGGATCTTTGAAACTCACTGCTAATGCCGCGGGCGAACCAATTACTTTGTCTCACTGTAAAGCTACACAATGTGTACAGAGAGAGAGAGAGAGAAAGAACGAACGAACGATGCTTTTATTTACGAGGTTAATGGAAGAAGTCCAGATACAGCCCTTTTTTTACATCCAGCCCTTGGGGCAAAGAGAGAGAGAGAGGCAGACAGACACAGACAGACAGACACAGAGACACAGAGGCAGACAGACACAGAGACACAGAGGCAGACAGACACAGAGGCAGACAGACAGACACAGACAGACAGAGACACAGACAGACACAGAGACAGACACAGACAGACATAGAGACACAAAGAGAGACACACAAAGGTGTCAAGGATATAACGTGTGCTGCCGCTACACAGTGCAGTCACTATGGCTGAAGACTACGGTGGAGGGCTCTTTGTCAGTGTGGCTTCATTCGTTCATTAGCTGGTGCCAACAAAGAGCGGAGCCTGCTGGCTGCAAGTGCATTCTGTGGTGCCGCGAGTCCCATTGCTTACCCAGTGCAGAAAACCAGGAACCGTAATAACAAATAAAGATTATGGTGTTCGTGCCTCGGGACTAGCCGCCAGTGCCTGGTTTTTTTCAGTGGCAGTGCCTGCACCCAGTCATCCCAGTGGCTGAGTTTTTCTGCCTGCAGCATTGCAGGTTCTGAATCCATCACGGAACAGGCGTCGACGGGTACTTGTCTTCGTAAACTGCGGCATGCCTGTCGAGAAAGTATTGTTGTTGAGTCAGTAAAAAAGCTGGGGTTGAAAACAATGTAAAGTGTTCTCTCTCTCTCTCTCTCTCTCTCTCTCTCTCTCTCTCTCTCTCTCTCTCTCTCTCTCCTCCTCACACACACACACACACACACACACACACACACACACACACACACACACACACACACACACACACACACACACACACACAGAGGCGCGTATTGTGTCAGACTTAATGCTCACGCGCTTATGAATTATGTGCATGCGTAAGCTAATGATGCAAACGCTTCCTTTACTACATAGCTGCATACACCGACACTGAGAAGGATCTGTGTTAATTCAGTGGCCCTGCCGGAAGATACCCAGACATGAATCTCTGGCTCTTGCTGGGATGTACCTACCGTGGTGCCATTTTCAAGACCGCTGATTTTCCAGCGAGCGCTGATCCCAGGGTCTGCGGCAACAGCAGAAGAGCAAGGGGAGACAGGGAGGAGAACGCGGGGACCAGAAGTGTAGGGAGACAGGGAGAAGGGCGTGGTGACAACGAGTGTAGGGAGACAGGGAGAAGGGCGTGGTGACAACGAGTGTAGGGAGACAGGGAGAAGGGCGTGGTGACAACAAGTGTAGGGAGACAGGGAGAAGGGCGTGGTGACAACAAGTGTAGGGAGACGGGAGAAGGGCGTGGTGACAACAAGTGTAGGGAGACAGGGAGAAGGGCGTGGTGACAACAAGTGTAGGGAGACAGGGAGGAGGGCGTGGTGACAACGAGTGTAGGGAGACAGGGAGAAGGGCGTGGTGACAACAAGTGTAGGGAGACAGGGAGAAGGGCGTGGTGACAACAAGTGTAGGGAGACAGGGAGAAGGGCGTGGTGACAACAAGTGTAGGGAGACAGGGAGAAGGGCGTGGTGACAACAAGTGTAGGGAGACAGGGAGAAGAACGCGGGGACCACATGTGTAGGGAGACAGGGAGAAGGGCGTGGTGACAACAAGTGTAGGGAGACAGGGAGAAGGGCGTGGTGACAACAAGTGTAGGGAGACAAGGAGAAGAACGCTAGGACCAGAAGTGTAGGGAGAAGGGCGTGGTGACAACAAGTGTAGGGAGACAGGGAGAAGGGCGTGGTGACAACAAGTGTAGGGAGACAAGGAGAAGAACGCTAGGACCAGAAGTGTAGGGAGAAGGGCGTGGTGACAACAAGTGTAGGAAGACAGGGAGAAGGGCGTGGTGACAACAAGTGTAGGGAGACAGGGAGAAGAACGCTAGGACCAGAAGTGTAGGGAGAAGTGCGTGGTGACGAGTGTAGGGAGACAGGGAGAAGGGCGTGGTGACAACAAGTGTAGGGAGACAGGGAGAAGAACGCTAGGACCAGAAGTGTAGGGAGAAGGGCGTGGTGACAACAAGTGTAGGAAGACAGGGAGAAGGGCGTGGTGACAACAAGTGTAGGGAGACAGGGAGAAGAACGCTAGGACCAGAAGTGTAGGGAGAAGGGCGTGGTGACAACGAGTGTAGGGAGACAGGGAGAAGGGCGTGGTGACAACAAGTGTAGGGAGACAGGGAGAAGAGCATGGTGACAACAAGTGTAGGGAGACAGGGAGAAGAGCATGGTGACAACAAGTGTAGGGAGACAGGGAGAAGGGCGTGGTGACAACAAGTGTAGGGAGACAGGGAGAAGAGCATGGTGACAACAAGTGTAGGGAGACAGGGAGAAGAACGCGGGGACCACATGTGTAGGGAGACAGGGAGAAGAACATGGTGACAACAAGTGTAGGGAGACAAAGAACGTGGTGAGAACAAATGTAGGGAGACAGGGGGAGGAACGTGGTGACAACAAGTGTAGGGAGACAGGGAGAGGAACGTGGTGACAACAAGTGCAGGGAGACAGGGAGAAGAACGCGGTGACAACAAGTGTAGGGAGACAGGGGGAGGAACGTGGTGACAACAAGTGTAGGGAGACAGGGAGAAGAACGCGGTGACAACAAGTGTAGGGAGACAGGGGGAGGAACGTGGTGACAACAAGTGTAGGGAGACAGGGAGAAGAACGCGGTGACAACAAGTGTAGGGAGGCGGGGAGAAGAACGCGAGGATCATTGGCAGACACCAGAGGGCTAAATTACGACCAGGTTCTCAGCAGAGGCGGAAATTACGGCCGTTCCGATGGTGCCGCGTCCTGAGTCTTGACCGTCGCTTTTCTTCTTTTTTTGTCCCATGGGAAGTGGGGAGGAGTGATGATTTGGGTGAGGTAATTATGTGCACGTGTGCGTGTGTGTGTGTGTGTGTGTGTGTGTGTGTGTGTGTGTGTGTGTGTGCGAGCGAGGGCGTCTGTATGTACGTTAGTTTCTGTGAATGTGTGTGTATGTGTATGTTACAAAAAGAGAAGGGGGGGGGGGGGGGGAAGAGGTGACGGAGGGAGGGAGAGAGAGACGGGAAACTGGGGATGAGAGACAGAGAGAGCGCCTGGGGAATCAAACAGAGCGCGAGGGAGGGGATGAAAGAAAGAGTGAACGAGACAGAGACAGACAGAGAGAAACTGACAGAGAAACAGTGAGAGAAAAGATAGTGAAATAGTAACACAGAGAGAGAGACTGACAGAGAAACAGTGTCAATGAAATAGTAAGAGAGAGATACACTGACAGAGAAACAGTGAGAGAGAAGACCGTGAAATAGCAAGACAGACGGACTGAGAAAGAGAGAGATTTATTTATGAGGACATGTTCACATATTTACCAATTTAACATCCATACTTCGATTTCAAAAGAATCCAGGTCAGACATCCTGTATCTCCCAGAAGGAGATTGTCCTTGTCGGAACACGCTATGATCGGCCAGATAACGATAGCACCTCAAAAAGGATCGCAATGAACCAGCTAATGCAAACATAACTCCTGCGATGATTCTCATCTCTTTGATCCATCCCTGCGGCACAGCCGTTCATTCAGCCTTCGTCTGTCTTCTGCTCTGCGCCTTTCGGACCGAGGAGCAAAAGAGAACCCCGGCTAATTCCGAAGGAGGATGTCAGAGCACAGTGCTAGGATATTGACACTGTCTACATCCCCTTGTCTCCATGGCAACAATCGGGGTGACTGTGATGGGCAACGCTGGCGAAAATGCAAGCAGAGCGGGCAGTGGTCGGTGAAAGGATGCGGAGGGGTGTGGGGGGTAGAGGAAGGAAGGAGGAAGAGCACGTGAGACTCGGCCAAGCGCGTGACACAATTGGCGGAAGGTTGGGCCTCACTGGTCGTATACGGTGGAGCCGGGTTAGTCGTTCGCATTCCTCATTTCCCAACCTCTGATTGTCACAAGAGAGTGAGAGAGAGAGAGAGAGAGAGAGGGAGGGGGAGGGGGGGGGGTCTGACTGGATTATCGGTAGGAGACACCTTGCTAGTGGAGCGGGTTAGTCGCTCAGCTTCTCCATTTCCGAACCTGTGATTGTCACAACAGGGAGACTGATAGAGCGGGCCGGTGGGGGGGGGGGGGGGGGGGGGGGCTGACTGGATTATGGGTAGGAGACACCTTGCTAGTGGAGCCGGGTCAGGTGACTGGATTATGGGTAGGAGACACCTTGCTAGTGGAGCCGGTTTAGCCGTTCAATGTGCTTGTTTCCGAAGCTGTGGAAGTTAAACAGGGAGAGGGGCGGGGTGGGTGGGGGGTGGGGGTCTGAATGGATTATCGGGAGGAGACCATGGACCCGAGGGAGAGGAGAGAAACAAAGACCTACAGATAGGCACTTCTTTTCCGCACAGTCACCCCAGGAACAGACAGACAGACAAGTGGTTCAAATAAGTTGTGTGTGTTCCGCGTTTCTTCCTCTCTCTTTGTGTGTGTGTGTGTGTGTGTGTGTGTGTGTGTGTGTGTGTGTGTGTGTGTGTGTGTGTGTTTGTTTGTTTGTTTTTTGTTTGTTGCTATTGTTCGTTGTTTCGTGGGTTCGATTATGTTGTTGTTTTGGGAGTGTAGTTCAAAGGCGTCGGGTGTATGAGGAAGGAAGAGTAAGATTTAAAAGTGGATGGCTTGATAAACCACTTGAATAAATGAGACGATGGATCAGATCGGACGAGACCAGCAGCAGCCCACACCAACAACAAAAATGAATGATAAAAAAAATGACGGAATGGGAATAAAGCGGACAAAAGAAGATATACAGACGCTACTGACAGGACAAGACAAAACAAGAGAAGACAACCCCGGAAAGGCCAAAACAGAGATCAATCGGCGCGGATTGCACACAAACATCAGACACTGAACGATAGAGTGACAGTATCGGAGCCAAAATCAACGGGGAAGTTCAGGTGTAGGTTTCCACAAATAGTTCTCTTCTGAAGTGAGAGAGAGAGAGAGAGAGAGAGAGGCCCGCCGGAGAGAGAGAGAGGCCCGCCAGAGAGAGAGAGAGAGGCCCGCCAGAGAGAGAGAGGCCCGCCGGAGAGAGAGAGAGGCCCGCGAGAGAGAGAGAGGCCCGCCAGAGCCCCACCAAACGGAAGCTCCTGCCGGTACTTCGCGAGGAACACGAAGCGAGGCATTGTGTACCTGAGTGACGTATTTTAACGAGAGGAAGTCACACACACACACACACACACACACACGGAAAAAAAAGGTGGGAACTTGGAAACATTCCAGCACTAGGAAGACGAAAAGAGCTATGACTAACACTTATACCATGTGTTGCACGTGCAGGCTCCTTTACACGTGGCACGAGCTGCTTGTGCACTTTGTGCCTCTCTCTGATGGATTTAGCTAATAGCGCAACAGCCAAGCGGTGCCGTAAATCCCTTGGAATTAGTCGTAAGTAGTTAGTTCTTACTGCTTTCGGGCTCAGTGTACGTAACAAGGCACGGGAGGGTGTGTGGCCGGTTGCATGGGGTTGGTTGTACGGACGTTCCATTTTCACCTGTCGGGTAGCTAGTTTTCGCTGTCACAGATGTGTGGGTGTGAATGGGGGGGGGGGGGGGGGGGGCAGAGGTCTCAAAAAGGAATTGTTCTGTTGTTCCCAAAGCTGGAAAGAGGAAAGATGTAGTAAAAACAAGTAGCTGGAGTTTGACCGCACAGGGTCAGCAGACAGGGTCAACAGACAATGAACATATACAGCATCATAAATAGCCAATACACCTTTGAAAAGGGCAAGCTGTTAAGCACCAGCTTCTTTATTCTGTGTGTGTGTGTGTGTGTGTGTGTGTGTGTGTGTGTGTGTGTGTGTGGTGTGTGTGTGTGTGTGTGTGTGTGGTGTGTGTGTGTGTGTGTGTGTGTGTGTGTGTGTGTGTGTGTGTGCGTGCGTGGGAGAGTGAGGGATGGAGTGAGATAAGTGATGTATTACTGAATTAGGTTGGTGTACTGTATAATGTTTCATGTACAGCATTTTGAGCCTCACACATGTATCTACAATGACTCGGCGCGTCAGAGATGCATTTGTTTTTTAATTTTATTATGTGCTTAAAATAACTATTATTAAAATATTATTCTTAATATCGTGCTAAAGCTTTGGGACAAGTGTGGACCATTCTCATTTATGGTGACGATTGCTGATTTCTGTGGGTCGACCGATTGATTGACTGACTTGTGGATCAATTATTGATTTATTGGTTATCTATGTTATCGTGATTTTTTAGGACCTTCTTTTTGTATACTCTATGAACGGATGAATGAAAACATGCGTGTGTGGGTGTGGGTGGGGGGGGGGGGGGGGGGGGAGTTAAAAAACACCAGAATGACCGAAAACTACCCCCTGCCCTAGGTTCAATATACATGGCACGTGCAGCATGAGTCGGGGACCAGACGAGTTGCGGTATAATTATGGTCCATGCACAGTGCCACGTGCCTCCAGCAATGGCGTTGTTAGCCTTGGGCTGACTGCATGGGGTCCTTGTAGTTGGCCACCTCGTGGATGTCCATGCACAGAACCACATGCCTCCAGCAATGGCGTTGTTAGCCTTGGGCTGACTGCATGAGGTCCTTGTAGTTGGCCACCTCGTGGATGTCCACGCACAGTGCCACATGCCTCCGGCAGTACTGTTGTTACTCTCTGAATGTGTTTTAAAGCACGAAAGAAGCGTACATAAAGTCTGGATTAAAACAGATCGAAAAGGTAGAGGGGATAGCGGAATAGATGTTGCAGAGCGAAAGGAACACACACACACGCACGCGCGCACGCTCGCTCGCACGCACGCACTCACGCACGCACGCACGCACGCACGCACGCACGCACGCACGCACGCACACACACACACACACACACACACACACACACACACACACACACACGCGCGCGCAAAAACAACAACAACGAAACGCAGCACACTGAACTTATGATTTATACCCTACACACAAAAAGCAGCCCAAGCGGTACGTTCTTGTTATCAAATGATTTACGCCTGTTGGATTTATCCAGACCAATACGGGCGCTGGCTTGGAGGTCTCTTCCTTGCTGTTCCCTTTTGACATGTTTTTATCCCAAGCACCACAGCGTCGTCGTGTATTCCCAGAAACCTCAGCTATGTTGCTGCGGAATGAAAGAATGGGGCAGACACACACAAAGTGCGGCTTAAAATGCGAGGAATTAGGGGAGAACTTCCCGTAATGGGTTTCGGTTGTTAACTTTAAATCTGCGCACATGGGGGTTCTGCTAACCGAGCTCTCAAATGTTCTTGGCCTCCTTCAGACCCGGAAAAAGCGGCCAGTGAAAAATGTCTTCCTCTTCGTCTCTTTGTTCGAAGTGGGTGGGTGGGTGGGGTGGGGGGAGGAGGGGGGGGCGAGGCGGAAAGGGGGGGGGGGGGGGGAGGAGAGACAGGATTCTGGAAGATTTAAACCCCGGGGCCGGTTTCATTTCATTTCGCACGCTTTACGAGTCAGTTTGGAAAGTTTATGAGCTTAACTGTGTCAGTTTGGGGTCTGAATTCAATTTCTTTGTTTCTGTCTCCGTAAGTGGATGTAATTACGCCTCGCCGACACTACTGACGTTAGTGTCTGTCGTCCGCAAGGGTGGGGGGTGGGCGGGCAGGGATTTCCAGGGAGAGAGAGGGGGGGGAGGGAGGGGGGGAGGTGGAGAGAGAAGGGGAGATGGAGGGAAAGAGAGAAGAAGAGAGAATGAGAAGACAGTAGGTGAGAAGGTGGAGAGAGAGAGAGATGAGAGAGTGGGGAGAGGTGGAGAGAGAGATGAGAGAGTGGGGAGAGGGAGAGAGAGGGATGAGAGAGTGGGAAGGGGAGGAAAATGAGAGAGTGGGGAGAGGTGAGAGAGAGATGAGAGAGTGGGGAGAGGTGGAGAGAGAGATGAGAGAGTGGGGAGAGGTGGAGAGAGAGATGAGAGAGTGGGGAGAGGTGGAGAGAGAGATGAGAGAGTGGGGAGAGGTGGAGAGAGAGATGAGAGAGGGGGGAGAGGGAGAGAGATGAGAGAGTGGGGAGAGGTGGAGAGAGAGATGAGAGAGTGGGGAGAGGTGGAGAGAGATGAGAGAGTGGGGAGAGGTGGAGAGAGAGATGAGAGAGTGGGGAGAGAGATGAGAGAGTGGGGAGAGGTGGAGAGAGAGATGAGAGAGTGGGGAGAGAGATGAGAGAGTGGGGAGAGTGGGGAGAGGGAGAGGATGAGAGAGTGGGAGGAGAGAGGATGAGAGAGTGGGGAGAGAGAGAGAGAGAGAGATGGAGAGTGGGAGAGGGAGAGAGGGATGAGAGAGTGGGGAGAGGGAGAGAGGGATGAGAGAGTGGGGAGAGGGATGAGAGAGTGGGGAGAGGGAGAGAGAGATGAGAGAGTGGGGAGAGGGAGAGAGAGAGGAAAGAGAGGGGGTGACAGAGGGAGGAGAGTGAGGGAGGGAGAGGGGGGGGGGGAAATGAAAGAGAGGAGAGAGAGAGGGGAGAGAGAGAGAGAACTCGAACTCGGACTCGAAAACTTTATTTTACAAGGATTGTAGTTTAGGTTCAGTCAAAAACCTAACAACTAGTCCTTGCTAAGCTACTGATGAGTAGATATCATATTGCAGGCATTATTTACAGACATATAGGCATGAATGAGTGAGTGAAACGTTATACATGAGAATTTCCACACAAACATAGCGTGTTCACAGCGCCAGATGAACACATGCACATCATTCAGTTACATAATATGAGCATACAGCCAGCAAATAAAGCAACAGAACATTGAGAGGGGGGGGAGCTGGGAGAGAGAAAGAGAGAGAGGAGAGAGAGAGGGGGTGTTCGAGAGAGGCGGGGGGGTGGGGTGGAGAGAGAAGTGAAAGAAACAGCGCGAGCGAGATGGAATGTCTGCATGTTTGTACATTGGTGTTAGAAACAAGGACATCACTCCAAATAAAGGTCACACGAATGTGTTGTACGAAATAAACCGGATTCCTTAATAATAGCAATTACAACAAACGAAACAAAACGCCAGAAAAAAGAATATGCAAAAGAGGGGACACCCGGGTTCGAACCGGGGACCTCTCGATCTGCAGTCGAATGCTCTACCACTGAGCTATATCCCCAACTGAGAAACACCCACGCAACATATCGTTATAACGGCATTGCCGCACACAGCCTGTGCGTACACGTAGATAAGTCTAGTGTCGGCAGGCCTGTGACACTGCGCTATTAATAGACTCTGACGTGTCACCGCGCGGCCACACAGCTGCTTAACTGTTGACTCGGCAGCTGCTGGCCTTTTTCGTGAGGTGGTGTGGCCTAGCGGTAAGGCGTTAGGCTGGTAAGCAGAGGGACCTCGGCTCGAAACCGCTTCGGCTCTCCTTTCTCTTCGAAAATAGTGGTCTGTGGACACTGTTTTGTGACTTTGTCCCTCATAATTAATTAAACGTTAATGGCTCTCATCGCTGCCCACCTTAATGCAGAAGTCATTCTGGTGGTGACAGTGTAGCGATAGGTATATAATCTCCCCCCCCCACCTCCATACCCCCTTTCTCCCCTTCCCTAATAAGCCTTGTGGTTTCTGTGGACGTTAAGCACCATGTTTACTGACTTGCTGGTCTTGTGCCAGCGGGTGGCGGACAGCCACAGGTAACTTTCTGTTTGTCCCGTTTGTTTCACCCGTTTGTCCCCCGCCCCCCACCCCCACCCACCCCCACTCCCAGTCCTCTCCAAATTTCGTTCGTTCCATCGACTTGTTCAACGCCGAGTTGCCTGTCGAGAGGTTCAGCGCGTGGACCGAGATCCCAGGATGTGTGTGTGTGTGGGCGGGAGGGGGGGGCGGGGGGTGGGA
>JABMCL010000245.1:162500-170000 GCA_018857735.1 Alviniconcha marisindica
CTGTGTCTCTCTCTGTCTCTGTCTGTCTTCTGTCTGTCTGTCTGTCTGTCTGTCTGTCTGTCTGTCTGTCTGTCTCTCTCTCTCTCTCTCTCTCTCTCTCTCTCTCTCTCTCCTCTCTCTCTCTCTCTCTCTCTCTCTCTCTCTCTCCACACACACACACACCAGCACACACACTCATCTACCTTGTACCCCAACCCCCCACACACACACACACACACACACACACACACACACACACACACACACACACACTTCATTACAACCAACAAAGTATCATGTCCTCAGCCAGCTGTGGCTGAGGACATGATACTTTGTTGGTTGTAATGAAGTGTGTCAGTTAATACGGATATCTCAACATCACTTTATTACAACCGACACAAGTATCGTATCTTCGTAGTTCCCAGCAATGTGCACTGTACAGTCAGACAAGGCGGAACACAAACCAAACGGCAAGTCTCTGTCTGCGGGCGAAGCAAACTCCAAGCACTGGTTTACGACATCCTTCCTTTGGAGGAAGGTGCCGGAAAGCGGTGCTCGGAGTGTGCGGCCGAAGCAAGCTTCATCCGATGACGAGTCAAAGTCTGGTCAACATTTGTGACCCGCGTTGCTTCACGTTGCAAGACTCTCCATACTGTCAGGTTCCGCGCAGTTTATGTTTCCGGCCTCTCTACGTGGAATGAACACCTTCCCCGTCCCTTCCTCTCCGACACAAACTGTCACGATTCCCTCTCTCCTGGTGCCGTTCTTCTCCAGCCCCTGCTCTGTGTCTCTTCCTCTCCACCCCAAGGCCCTGTTCAGTGTCTGTTAAGCTAGGGCTGTAACTTCTGTACTCGTCTATGCGAGTGCCCCTGTGTGTGTGTGTGTGTGTGTGTGTGTGTGTGTGTGTGTGTGTGTGTGTCTGTGTGTGTCTGTGTGTGTCCGCGCGCGTCCTGTCGGAGATTTTTGTTCCTTATGACTACTTTAGTTATTATTTTAATCGTTTCAAAAGTGATCCAAAAAATGACGTTGAATTAGCCTTGAAGGCAAAAAAAGTATTTAAAAATAGAGGAATTCCTTTTGGTGTGGACAGTCGGCAAAACACGCAGGGCTATATTCTGACCTACCCCGGGCTTAAAAGCGGAAACCTTTGATAGCTATGGGTTCTCAGAAAAATGGACCTTGATTTCTGCGTCCCTGGGCACCCGACCGCGGTGTTGTTGACACACGTTGCTCTCCGTTGTAGTTTGCTTCTTGGCGTACCGCCACCATTATTTTCTCCTTCGCTCTTGAAAACCAGGCCTTTGGATTTTCGATGTGAAGTGGTTTGCATTACTCCACTCAATGCCGCTACTGTGGCAACGTTCGGTGTCAGTAGTTCTTCCCCATTCCTGTGCACACAGGTTTCCACTTCCTCCAGCGGGCTGCCTCTGCCGCCGTCTCTTGCAGAAACCTCACAAACGCGCTTCCATCCTCAAGTGACCCCCGGCGTTCTGGCGATCCCGCGAGACCTGTGGTATGAGCCATCCGAGACAAATTGGTCGTAGTCTCTGCTTGCCAAAGATGGCCGCTGGCACTTACAGATGAGCCGGCAGACGGAATTCTCGTCACTGGTTTCGCACGCCTCACGCGGCAGCCCCTGGGAGTGTTGCCGTGTGTTTTCCGTACCTGGCTCCTCAGACGCCGCGACGCTCAGAAAAGACTTCCATCTCCACCTCCACAGTGCAAGTGTTTTTCGCCTGAGAAATGTTTTATTTTTTATCATGAGCCCTTCGCTTTCAATCTCTTTCTGGAGAAAGCGAGCGGCCGCATCCGTCTCTGGCAGACGAACGGTGGAAAGAAACTGCTTTATGGCATTGCGGTTCAATTTATCAATCCGGGCTATGAAACGCGTCTGCGTATATCAATGTTAAACGAAAATTGATGGCGAAGGTTGTTTTCCAAACAAAAATTCTAATTCGTGCAGCAAATTGGGTGTGGTGCCTCTTGCCGATGGGTTGGAAGGGGGCGAGGGTGGATGTGGGCAGGGAGGGGGGTGGGGGGGGGGGGCGGGGCGGGGCGCGGGCGGTGGATGGGGCGGGGGCTAGCAGTTGTGTCAGGAGTTTCAACAAGGACTAGTATGGAGCTCATGTAAAAGACACTACGTTGCAAACTCCAAACACTGGTTTACGACATCCTTGGAGGAAGGTGCCGGAAAGCGATGCTCGGCGTGTGACTACGTTGTATTCCCTCTGTCCTCGGCGTCTGTTTCCCTTCGTCTGGATTCCAGCCGGAACTCTGTTGTGCAGGAACTAACCAGTCAAGTGCATAGCCTACATCATTCATTGTCCCCCTGACTAACCAGTCATAACCTACATCACTCATTGTCCCACTGACTAACCAGTCATAACCTACATCACTCATTGTCCCACTGACTAACCAGTCATAACCTACATCATTCATTGTCCCCCTGACTAACCAGTCATAACCTACATCATTCATTGTCCCACTGACTAACCAGTCATAACCTACATCACTCATTGTCCCACTGACTAACCAGTCATAACCTACATCACTCATTGTCCCACTGACTAACCAGTCATAACCTATGTCTCACTGTCCCGCTGACTAACCAGTCATAACCTACATCATTCATTGTCCCACTGACTAACCAGTCATGACCTACATCACTCATTGTCCCACTGACTAACCAGTCATAACCTACATCACTCATTGTCCCACTGACTAACCAGTCATAACCTACATCACTCATTGTCCCACTGACTAACCAGTCATGACCTACATCACTCATTGTCCCACTGACTAACCAGTCATGACCTACATCACTCATTGTCCCACTGACTAACCAGTCATAACCTACTCACTGTCCCGCTGACTAACCAGTCATAACCTACATCTCATTGTCCCACTGACTAACCAGTCATAACCTACATCACTCATTGTCCCACTGACTAACCAGTCATAACCTACATCACTCATTGTCCCACTGACTAACCAGTCATAACCTATGCCCTCATTGTCCCACTGACTAACCAGTCATAACCTACATCACTCATTGTCCCACTGACTAACCAGTCATAACCTATGTCTCATTGTCCCACTGACTAACCAGTCATAACCTACATCACTCATTGTCCCACTGACTAACCAGTCAAGTGCATAGCATACATTACTCATTGGCCCTCTCTCTATTTACTCGCATGCCAGTTGGGAGTTATCGTGGGCGAATCGGCTAGGGCTCTGTTGTTTGTTATGCCCTGTGTTGTACGGATGACGTCAGTCGGACACTGTTATCTCCCTTTGCTTGTTTTGGTGATACTTCTGATGTTTTGTTTTGTGTTAGCGATCTCCTTCGCCTTGTGCAGGTTTTGTGTTAGTGATCTCCTTCTACTTGTGCAGGTTTTGTGTTAGTGATCTCCGTCTACTTGTGCAGGTTTTGTGTTAGTGATCTCCGTCTACTTGTGCAGGTTTTGTGTTAGTGATCTCCTTCGACTTGTGCAGGTTTTGTGTTAGTGATCTCCTTCTACTTGTACAGGTTTTGTGTTAGTGATCTCCTTCTACTTGTGCAGGTTTCGTGTTAGTGATCTCCTTCTACTTGTGCAAGATTCTGTATCACTTTCTGCGCAGTCTAAGTCGCTTTTTGTTGTTGTTCTTGTTTTTGGGGTTGGGGATACGGAGTATGGTCCCCGGATGCTGGAGTTCTGGTGGTCGGAGTACTGAGGTGGCACCAAACAAATGCAGACGAGAGAGTCCCCGATTGTGTCCTTCCTTGTTGTACCGGAACCAGACTTGAAGACAGACAGACAGACAGATCGAACTCGAAAACTTTGTTTTACCAAGATTGTAGTTTAGGTTCAGGTAAAACCTGTGTAGCCTGTAGTCCTTGCTAAGCTACTGGACCCATAATATGCATGAAACACAAATTAAGTTAAAGGCGGATAGCCTCTAATCCCATGAGTTCGGTTCTTGTTCCAGGTAGAGAAATGATGCTGTAACTTTAAACACGTTTACAGTCCTGTTCGTGCTCCACACATGCCGAGCTTTTCATTGTCACCACCGTTTTGAAGATAAAACATTATTAAGGGGGCTATTTGCTCTTTATACATATGGTCCCTGATGACTAAAAAATTACAAGGCAGAAAAAGAGAGAGATGTGTACCCATTATGTTCTGCGACTATACCAACGGCACTGCTGCTTTCGATACAGCCGAGTTGTACACGATACAGCAATCGAAGCCTCTATGACGTTATGGACCGAACATGATCTTGCCTTCGGAAACAAAGTTGCCTTTGTGCGGCGGCAAACATCGACCGACCCGCCATCCGCACGGCACAGCAACTTCACACTTGTCCAGCCCACGCATATTGTTATTTTGCCAGTTTTGCCCCCCCCAACCGCTGCCCTTCCGTCGAATCAGAAGTATCAGTTGACATCCGCCATCCTGAGACTGTAGACAGGTTGTCAGCTTGTCCGGGTCCCGAGCTGCAGACGTAGACTTAATGAGGAGAGTAAGCCGGCAAGGAGGTTGTTAGCCAGCACTGACCCAGCTGTGTCAGTAGCAGGCACCGTGACAGACTCCAAGCCACCCGTGAGACCCGGCACGTAAACGTTGCCTCATACTTGCCATTGTTTAGCGAACAGTGGTCTGGTTTTGTCTGTGTGTATTATAGCATCATGTGCCTTCCTTCAGGGGGGAATGAAGAGTTACACCAGCACTTCTCTCTCTCTCTCTCTCTCTCTCTCTCTCTCTCTCTCTCTCTCTCTCTCTCTCTCTCTCTCTCTCTCTCTTGTGTCTCTTCCTCTTCTGTCTGCTCTTTTGTCTGTGTGCTGTCTGCTGTGCTGCTGTTCTGTCGTGTTGTGTGTGTTCTGTGTTGTTTCTCTCTCTCTCTCTCTCTCTCTCTCTCTCTCTCTCTCTCTCTCTCTCTCTCTCTCTCTCTCTCACACACACACACACACACACACACACACACACACACACACACACACACACACACTCTCTCTCTCTCTCCTCCTCCTTCCCACGCCAGTTGCGGCACCGGGTGTTTACTCTCGGTGTGCAGAGCGTAGCGAAGCCATTCGATACATCGATCCCTTTACACAACATTCCCGGCATCTCCGGACCGACCTCTCATCGCCGGCAGTTTATTTGGACACCCACATCAGCGGCTCTAACAACAATAACTAAACAGCCGTCTTCAGGCTGCCGGTGCCGCAGGTACTTGGCAAAAGCAGCGTCAATACCGAGCTTTTAGTCTGCACCGCTGGGGCAGCTGCCCCCGCTCGGAGTGTCGGCTGGTCCTGTCAGGCAAGCCATTATTATAATTAACTCCCTTACCCCCCCCCCCCAAATAACAACAACAACAACAACAACAACAAAAAACACAGCTGTGATTGATGTGGGTATGGACAAGGAAGGCGAGGTAACCAGCAGAGAACCTAGCGGGTGTTTGGCAAAAGGGGCATCTGCAATGGGCTCTTTTTGTTGCCCTTGTTCGAAACTGACTGTACAATAACAGCGCTCGCTGCTGCACTGGGGATGGCCGCGAGATAGGCGCAGAATCCCCTGGGAATTAGGACTGAGCCAGCAGCGCCCATCGTGAACACTGACCCTGCAGCTTCAGCGGGCATTCAGGTGATGGAAGTCACGCCTTTGCTCAACGCAAGCCCGGCGCAGGACTTGAGGCAGGGACTAGGTCAGTCAACAGCTCTACGCCTGACCCTGCCTGAGCCGGTTTGGCCCAGCGGTAAGACGTTAGGCTGGTAAGCAGAGGGACCTCGGTTCGAATCTGCTTCGGCTCTCCTTTCTGTTCAAAAGTTGTTGTCTGTGGACACTGTCTGGTGACTTTGTCCCTCACAATTAATGAAATTGGTCACTCAGTTGCTGAATTTATGTTATGTGTTAAACTTTCTGTCGATAAAACTCTTTCGTTAAAATGGCTCTCATCGCTGCCACCTTAATGCAGAAGTCATTCTGGTGGTGACAGTGTAGCGATAGGTTGGTTGATAGCGATCCCTCTCCGCCCACCTGCATACCCCCTTCCCCCTTCCCCCCGTCCCTAATAAGCCTCATGGTTTTTGTGGACGTTAAGCACCATGTTTACTTTGGACCCGGCCAGGCGCGTGTCGTGTGCAGCTTGAGAGGAAAACGTCGGGAAAGGCCGGAGAGACGTGTCACAGGCCCGAGAGGCGTGTCACAGGCCGGAGAGACGTGTCACAGGCCGGAGAGGCGTGTCACAGGCCGGAGAGGCGTGTCACGGGCCGGAGAGACGTGTCACAGGCCGGAGAGGCGTGTCACGGGCCGGAGAGACGTGTCACAGGCCGGAGAGACGTGTCACGGGCCGGAGAGGCGTGACACAGGCCGGAGAGGCGTGTCACAGGCCGGAGAGACGTGTCACAGGCCGGAGAGACGTGTCACAGTGTGGGCGGACAGAAGGGAACTGTGAACAGGAAAATGATCAATCTTTGTGGACCCACAAACAGCCAGGGACAGCAGTTTTACGGCCACAGGATGTCCTGCCACCTCTGCAGGGCAGGGGCGTTATGCAAACTGACCAGGACGTTATGCAAACTGACCAGGACGTTATGCAAACTGACCAGGACGCAGGGACACGGCGAGCCGTGGGCCGGAAGCGAACTCCGAGCATCAACTTACGGCATGAAGTTACGGCATCCTTCCCCCACCACCTGACAGGAAGCGTGCCGGAAAGCGAGGTTTTATTTGGAGCGTGGGCACGAAGAAAGCCTCCGGTCTTGCAGACAGCTAGCCGCCCAGTGCTGTCCTGCGCATTAAACGGCACCAGACCCGCCAAAGACAGTTCGGGCAGAGATGACGTGAAACCATTCCCTCCTGGCAGGGATGACATTCTTAACCACTTCTTCACGCTCTTTGTAACTCATAGTTCAGGAGCTGTGTGAGAGTCGAGGTGGCCGTCCTGAGCTGTCCGTCCTAACGAGCCTTCTGGTTTCCGTGGACGTAAAGAATTATTGAACCGTGCTTCGGCATTGGTCACAACTTGTCCCTAATATGTCAGTTAATATCTGAGGACATTAAGCATCATTTCATCATCATCATCTTTGTAACTAGTACTGCCACAGGGTTCCAGGCGAGATCAAAGAGCAGGGAGGTGGAGCTGGACCCTCAGCCCAGAAGAGATCATGAGCAGGGAGGTGGAGCTGGGCTTCGAAAGTTGGACTTCTTTCGCTTCAGGTTGTTCTTCAACAGCGGTGCAACGGACATTGCCTTGTGACTCTGCCCAGCACGGCAGTTGAAACAGTAATTGCTCAGTTCACTAGTCGCTGGGCAATGGCGAGGGGACACCCCTTAACACTTCCATTGTTCTGGCGGCGGTCCACGGTCTCTCCGGTCTTTTCCGGGCGGTATCCGCGGTCGAGCCTTCACTTTTCCGTCCCGAAGCCACCTCGCTTCTGTGGACGTAAAGCAAAATGGTCTCAGGCTCTTGGCTCTTTGGTTCAGGGCGTTCGCTGAGGACGCGGGCGGTGGCATGGCCACACAGTGCATCAGG
>JABMCL010000245.1:187500-202500 GCA_018857735.1 Alviniconcha marisindica
CGCATTGAGACAATAATTTAAAAAAAACAGCACATAGTATACAGTTATAAACACACGCAGTACAAACGCCAAAGCTGACACAAACAGGCAGATCTTTCAGAGATATGAACATTACTATTCTAATAATTATCTGCTAATCACACTACATTTGGGGAGTATTTATTTACACGAAGAAAACTTTTTTTCTGAACAGGTAGGTTTTGAAAGGTGTTTCTGAAGGAAAAGAGAGTGTCATAGTTGCGTATGTGGGTTGGGATACTGTGAAACTAGGGGGCGGGGGGGGGGGGGAAAGGGAGAGAGAAAAAAACGCTGACAAATACAGTTCATTGCCAAAAATGTCCAGACAGGGTTAAAAGTAAATATGTGAGACGTCTAGGCCTCAAGGTGAGGTGTGTGGCGAACATGACTACAGAGTTCGTCTGACACTCGCCTTGCCAGGCTGTTCCCGGAGTCTAGTGGCCTCCAGATGGCCTCCCACACACACCGCTTTCTTGGGCTTTACGACGAGCGGAGCATCTCAGGAGAATGCCTGAACTGCACAAGTTGGGCGGTAAATACGGCGACGGCGGGGGGTTTGTCGCGGATTTAACGAGTCTTCATCTACTTCTGGATGGTCTATGGCGACCCCCTGACTGTCATTGCCATGCAAACGACTCCCGCGCCGAGAATTCGACGGTGCGGACGCCACACTGATAAAATCCGGCAAATTGGACGAAGAGTGTTGATGAGAAAAACAAGCAGATAATCGCCGAGCTTTTCGCTTTTGTTGTTGTTGCTGCTCGCGAAGCTGTACGATGGTCGTGCAACACTCCGTCGCACATACTTACTTTCTGTTTTTGTCCTTTTGCTTTCTACTTACCCTCTCCACTTTTCCAGTCCATCACACTCCGGCGCAGTGGAGCTGAGCTGGTTACAAAGCAGGTATCCGGTTACCGAGGGTTTAGGTCGAGGGCTGGGGTTCAGACATGCCAATGTACTTTGATGGATTGCGCCTTCCTCTACACACGGTCTTGGCTCTTAGAGAGGAGAGAGAGAAGCAGAGACAGAGGCAGAGACAGACGGACAGATAGATAGAGAAAGGGAGACAGGAGAGAGAGAGAGAGAGAGAGAAGACACACACACACACACACACACACACACACACACACACACACACACACACACAACAAGGAAGAGACAAGACAGACAGAAGAGACGGGGGAGAGAAAAGAAAGAAAGAGGGACACACACACACACACACACACACACACACACACACACACACACACACACACACACACACACACACACACACACACACACACACGCACGCACACACACGCACACACACACAGTGGAAGAAAAAATGGGAGGGGGGGAGAGGATAAAAGGAGGGAGAGAGAGAACGGGAGAAAGGGAGAGGGGAGGACAGAAAGGGGGAGGGAGGGAGGAGGGGACACCGAAAAACGTGGAGGGGAGGGGAGGGGTGGTGTGCAGTAGTTCAAACCACATCTGAAATCGTTTAGAGGAACTTAAGAAGATGCCTTAAGTCTTACCAGTAAGTGACAACAAAAGGGCCCTCGGCGCCAGAGAAAGAATCGCTTGACGCTGAGCCCTTTACCTTCTTACGTTACCTACAGCCACGTCAGCAGCGGCCGCCCTGCCCACGGGCCTTGCATTCTTCTGGTCCCGGAAAAACAACGCCGCATACAAACCTGCCCGGTTTTAATTGGCAGCGAGATCACACGTATAGGCCGAGCGTAGAAGGGAGTTCACGTTACAGTCCTTTTCGGGTTAACACTATAACAGAAAAAAAGAACGCTGCGTACAAACTTGCCCAATTTTAATTGGCAGCAAGATCACGGGTCGGTATAGGCCCAGCGTTTCAGGGAATTCAGGTCACTGTCCTTTTCGGATTCGCAGAAGAAAAACAACAACGCCGCATACACATAAAGTCCAGTGTTAATTGGCAGCAGGATCGCACCTGGCCTCAGGTACAGACTGACTGTAACAGGAGGTCTGGAAAGCCAGGCGTTTAATTTGAGTGGTGTGACCTCTCTCCTCCACCTTATCTGACGCCTTGTAGAGCCAGGGAGGGGGTAGATTCAAGCGATATCACCGCTCGTTTTTACCCTCTTCGCCTTCGCATAAACTTCCACAGCTACTGTAAAGAAACCCGTAAAATGTTACGACGGCGGTTTAGATGAGATATATATACAATTACTGCTGAGGTTTGTGACCTTCTTCTTCTTCTTCTTCTTCTTCTTCTTCTTCTTCTTCTTCTTCTTCTTCTTTTGTACTTCTTCTTCTTATTTTTTTATTTTTTCTTTTTCTTTTTCTTCTTCTTCTGTAATTCAGATTTTAACTGGATTAATTTTGATGCCGTGTCGCATTAAATAAATCGACAGGTTGGAGGCTGAGGTGGAAAGGCTGGACAGGTAGTTATAAATGTTGGATGATGAAGAGGGGTGTTGTCGGCTGATCTTAAAGAACGGAGAGATAGATAGATATATATATATATATGCAATGTCTGTAGTTCTGTAAAAAAAAAAAAAAAGGCAAAATGCAATTCTTTCAGGATTTGTTTTTAGTCTGGGTTTACAAGATTTTTAGTCCCCCCTCACCCCCCCAGCCCCCAACCCCCGCCTCTTTTCTGTGAATGACTAGACCTACGCATGGTCAACATCCAGTGCTGGCCAGTCCCATAGTGATGCAGTCGGAACGGTTGCTTCCAACGATCCCCAGGACGGAAATTGAATTGTATCCAGCCAGAGATCCATAGCCAGGCCTTGCTGGGAGGGGAGGGAGGGGAGGGAGGAGGAGGAGGGGGAGGGGGGGGGCCGCGGATACAAAAAATTAAAGTCACCTCTGCTGAGAATCCAGATCTATCAAAGGTTAATAACAATACGTAATAATACATACATTTTCTATAGCGCTATTCCCCGTTCACCCTTTGAAGCCAGGAGTAGGTCAGAACATAGCTTTGCATGCTTTGCCTGCCGCTAGGAACTGTACCTGTCTAATTGTTACCTTCTTGGGTCATTCAACTTCATTCATTTTTCCCCAATCCTCTTCCAGCACATAGTCTGTAAAGTGGCCTGTTTTGAACAGTGAATCAGAGTGTGGCTTATGATCTGATGAATTCTGTATTCAACCTGACATGACCTATGCGGTTGACTGGGCGTTAAATATCCAAAGCCAGTCAACCATAACCTAGATAACCAGCCTTGTTCAGATAAGCGAACCCGCAATTATTTCCTGGGCTCAGATGTCACGGAGAAGAAACAGCAGGATGAGAAGCTGCACAAACACGTCAACCTTATGGTCTTTCCATGGTTACCGTGTTTTGAGACTCCCCAGCCAAAAAACCAATTACAAGACTCAAGCTATCTAGCATCTGGCGCCCCGAAAGTCTCTCCACGGCCCTCGTGCACGGTCACTCCGGGCACGCCGTCTCTTCACAGAAATCATCTTCAGTCTTTCCCGAAGTGACGGGTGTAGATTGTGACTGGACGAAGTCTGTTTTCTTTTCAGTCCAAAGCTTTGTGCTGAGCCAAAACCCCGGAGAATCAATCTTATTTGCTGACTAGCCTAAAGGCAAAACAGATAAGTGTTCAGCAAACAAACTTTTGGGGGTAGGTTTGCAACCTCAACACTTTGTAAATGCTGAATAAGGGTAATGGCAGATTATTAACACCCCCCCCCCCAACACACACACACACCTTCCACCCCCACACCTGCTAATCCTAACCTTCCATGAAAAGCATGAAGAATGCTGTTCTTTTTGGTAGCGAAAACCGTTATGTAAGTATGAAAATAAGACTGTTTCTCTTCTCGCTAATAGAGCCTTTGTAGTGGAGACAAAAAATACTCTGAGTTTCAGGGAAATCAAGTTAATTTCATTGCATAGCGGTACCCCTTGCCTTTCCTTGGAACTAAATTTATACTGAAGTTAAAACAATTTAAGACTACAAAACTAAATAGTGCAGTGTGACCTATTTTGGCGCTCCTGTGACTACAAACCGAGAAGACGAAGAAGACTACAAATCAGCTAACTGCTGCCATCACAGCTATGAGCCGGGTTGGCCCAGCGGTAAGACGTTAGGCTGGTAGGCTGAAGACGTCGGCTATCCTCTCTTCAAAACTTGTGATTTGCGGACACTGTCTTGTGACTTTGTCCATCACAGTCTTTCAAACATTGAAATGCTCGCTGCTCATCTTAATACAAAAATCATTCTGGTGGTGATGATGATGTAGAGCTTCATGTCCTCGGATGTCGGTTGACATATTAGGGACAAACTGAGACCAATGCCGAAGCATGGTTCAGCTTTACCTCCACGGAAACCAGAAGGCTATTTAGGACGGGCAGCCCAGGACGGCCACCTCGACTCTCACACAGCTCCTGAACTATGATTCTGGTGGTGACTGTGTAGCGTTAGGTATAGCTCCCCCCCCCCCCCCATACACACACACACTTACCCCCCCCTCCCCTTACCCCTCTACCTCTTGGGATCTCGGTGCCCGCCTACAGCTCACCGGAGACAAGTAAAGTCAGCACTGAACCAGTAAGTAAACATGGTGCTTAACGTCCACAGAAACCGTACGGCTTATTAGGGACGGGGAGAAGGGGAAGGGGGTATGGAGGTGGGGGAAGAGGGAGATTATATATACCTATCGCTACACTGTCACCACCAGAATGACTCCTGCATTAAGATGGGCAGTGATGAGAGCCATTTTAATGTTTCATTAATTGTGAGGGACAAAGTCACAAGACAGTGTCCACAGACCACAACTTTTGAAGAGAAAGGAGAGCCGAAGCGGATTCGAACCGAGGTCCCTCTGCTTACCAGCCTAACGCCTTACCGCTAGGCCAAACCGGCTCACGTACTGAATCAGTGTAAAGAACGAAACTCCTCCATGCTGGCTTGGGTGGCTGCGAACGTTGACGGCTGGGTGCGGAGCGTTGCATGAGCACGCCGGGCGTAGAGCCAGATGCGGTCACGATAAGTCACAGTCTGTGAACGGAACTGCCCGTGTCGGCAACCAAGCCAAGCGCCATCTGTGTGCCGCTCGGGCCGCCTCACGGCCACGACACAGACACCAACAGAGATGGAGAGATTGTAATCTCTGTGGTGTCTGTGCACAGCTTTTGTTTTGAGCTGCTGGCGCGAAAATTGGTTTGTAAATGTTGACAGTTGCAGCTGAAATCTCAGAATGCGGAAGATTTTGCTAGCGATTTTTCTGCGCTAACAAAGGCGAAAGGTTTATTGCTTTCACTCTTTGCTGGGTTTTTTTTTTTTTTCTGCCCCGCCCCCGTGTCATGCGGTGTGGGTGTCTTGTTGCGCTTTTAAAACGAAAGAATCTTCAGAATCAGAACATTTATTGCCCAAGTACATGTTTACCAGCACATTTGTCTTACGGCGCACAGCATAAAAGGGTAGATAAATAATTGATTAATACTTTAACACGACAACAAAGACTAAAAGCACATCTCTCTCTCTCTCTCTCTCTCTCTCTCTCTCTCTCTCTCTCTCTCTCTCTCTCTCTCTCTCTCTCTCTCTCTCTCACACACACACACACACACACACACACACACACACAAAACAAAACAAAAGAAAAACAACAACAACAACAACAAAATGTTGTTGTCACAACACCTTTAATATTTCAGTTCATACAAGCATCTAATTTAAAAAATGCTTCTTCGCACACACACACACACACACACACACACACACACACACACACACACACCGCGCGCGCGCGCGCACGCACACACGCACACACACACAGGTAAGCCATACAGCGATCCATCCGGTGTTCCGAGGGGGAACAGATGGGTCCTGAAGGCAGATTTAAGTGATGCTGTGGAGAACCTGCTAACCAAGTTTCCTACGTCCACCGACTCTGCCGTCCTCCTGTTCCAAGGGACAGAGGCTTCACACACTCACTGTGCACAGAACAGAGTCTCGTAAGACAGGGCCCACGATCAGACCATTGAGAACATGGACCACGATCAGCCCGTAGAGAAAGAACATGGACCACGATCAGTCCATAGAGAACATGGCCCACGATCAGTCCATAGAGAACATGGACCACGATCAGTCCATAGGGAAAATGGCCCACGATCAGACCATAGAGAACATGGACCACGATCAGCCCGTAGAGAAAGAACATGGACCACGATCAGTCCATAGAGAACATGGACCACGATCAGTCCATAGAGAACATGGCCCACGATCAGTCCATAGAGAACATGGACCACGATCAGACCATAGAGAACATGGACCACGATCAGTCCATATAGAACATGGCCCACGATCAGTCCATAGAGAACATGGCCCACGAACAGACCATAGAGAACATGGACCATGTTCAGCCCGTAGAGAAAGAACATGGACCACGATCAGTCCATAGAGAACATGGACCACGATCAGCCCGTAGAGAACAAGGCCCACGATCAGCCCGTAGAGAACAAGGCCCACGATCAGCCCGTAGAGAACAAGGCCACGATCAGCCCGTAGAGAACAAGGCCCACGATCAGCCCGTAGAGAACAAGGCCCACGATCAGCCCGTAGAGAACAAGGCTCACGATCAGCCCGTAGAGAACAAGGCCCACGATCAGCCCGTAGAGAACAAGGCCCACTATAACCTGCAGTTCCCCAGAGGGCACCGCCGGCTAACCGCTCATGGTGTCCAAATGGACAAGGTCTGTCTGATAAACCCGCACCGTTCCAAAGCAGAATGCAAACTGTAGATTCGGTGTCCCACGAGGACGATGTGCGGTGTCAGTCTGAGGTCATCATCACTCTACCACGCCCCAAAGGGGCACTGCCCATTATCGCCTGCATTAGCAACAGGACCAGCTCCACTAACAACTGGTTCACTGGGAGTAAAACATCAAATTACTTACTTACTTACCTACCGCTAGCAACTAACAGTCGGAGGGAGGGAGGAGGCCCACAAGAGCGCGAGGTTCGCTATCAAACTCACAGTGTCCCAAAAGAACAAGGCTAACTATCAACCCACAGCGTCCCGAAGGAACCAGACCCACTGTCAGCCGACAGCGTCCCAAAACACCAAGACCTTATATCAACCTCCAGTGTCCCAAACAAGCTAGGACCACTATCAAACCAATTTTGTCCCAAGACAAGACAAGACCCCCTATCAACCCACAGCGTCCCGAAACAACAAGGCTTACTGTCAACCCACAATGTCCCAAAAGAACAAGACCCACTATCAACCCACAATGTCCCAAAAGAACAAGACCCACTATCAACCCACAATGTCCCAAAAGAACAAGACCCACTGTCAACCCACAATGTCCCAAAAGAACAAGACCCACTATCAACCCACAATGTCCCAAAAGAACAAGGCCCACTATCAACTGACAGTGTCCCAAAAGGACAAGGCCCACTATCAACCGACAGTGTCCCAAAAGGACAAGGCCCACTATCAACCGACAGTGTCCCAAAAGAACAAGGCCCACTATCAACCCACAATGTCCCAAAAGGACAAGGCCCACTATCAACCGACAGTGTCCCAAAAGAACAAGGCCCACTATCAACCCACAATGTCCCAAAAGG
Source organism: Alviniconcha marisindica (assembly GCA_018857735.1). Classification (NCBI taxonomy): domain Eukaryota; kingdom Metazoa; phylum Mollusca; class Gastropoda; family Provannidae; genus Alviniconcha; species Alviniconcha marisindica. Next base: position 195,066 of record JABMCL010000245.1, read on the forward strand.
ACAAGGCCCACTATCAATCGACAGTGTCCCGAAAGAACAAGACCCACTATCAGCCCACAACGTCCCAAAAGGACAAGGCCCACTATCAACCGACAGTGTCCCAAAAGGACAAGGCCCACTATCAGCCCACAACGTCCCAAAAGGACAAGACCCACTGTCAGCCTACAACGTCCCAAAAGGACAAGGCCCACTGTCAGCCTACAACGTCCCAAAAGGACAAGGTCCACTGTCAGCCTACAGTGCTCAGAGCAGACATGAACCCCGATGAGAGTCCCCTGCATAAATCTCAAACTCCGTGTATGGCCTAATGGCATCTGACAGCATAATCGTTCTGCTCGCCGGAACACAATAACCTCAGTAAAGCGAAAATAACTCCGATCGCAGCTCGCGATTCCTCCACGGTCAAAAGGCAAGGGGCGCGGGTCAAAGGTTGTGTATATCTGTAGACGTAGAACGCGCTCAGGCAGACGTACACGGCCGTGAAGGAACGGAGCTCTCACTTAGAGAATGAAGCTCATCTTTTAGGAAATGGATGGTGGGCTCCATCCAGCCGGCCCCTTGTGCATGCCATTATCACAGGCACTGGAGGGGGGGGGGGGAGAAAGGGTTTGTGAATGCACGCGGTTCTCTGGTCGTGATTGAGGCTAAGTGTGGACTTCATTATTGTGTGTAGGAAGTAAATTGGTTTGTCGGCGAGTGGGTGAAAGGCAGCCGAAGTAGAAAGTCCCGGGGAAAAGAGAGAGAGAGAGAGAGAGAGAGAGAGAGAGAGAGAGAGAGAGAGAGTAATAAAGAGAAGACGAAAGGAGAGGGTGCTTGAACAAGAACGGGAAATGGAGTTACATATTCCCAAAAGCGTACGGTTTTGCTCCTGTTTCTTCGTGTCTGTAATGGTTTAGCAAAAGTTTTAAAAGTGGCACAAGCCTTTGAAACGTATGAAAATCTGCTGAAAATCTCTTCCTTTTGATGAAACAAACCACTTGGATAATTATACAGAATCAATAAAAAAGGGAAATTTAATTAGCGCTCGAAAGATTTCACATAAACACAACAGCAAATACCTGAGTGGTCTACGTTAATTCACTACGAGTAAATACAAGGTATATTATGACCTCTCTCTCTCTCTCTCTCTCTCTCTCTCTCTCTCTCTCTCTCTCTCTCTCTCTCTCTCTCTCTCTCTCTCTCTCTCATATCAAAATTAACTGTACTAGTTGAATGTCTGATCCCCTGATTGTCGAGAACGGCTTTCGAGGTCTCGATGCAGATTTTAGGCTGTTCCCAACTAGCCCATAAATATGTCACGATAGATCAAGAGAAAGTGGGCGTTATCTCCTCAGAGTAGGCCTACACACCTTTTTCAACGGACTCCGACAAAAGCAAGATGGCCACGCGACCGAACGACAGGTGTACGTGAGGAACCGCGGACTTCATGCCGAGTGAAGACATCCACCCTTTGCTGCCCCCACTGAGCCAGACTTTCTAGCTCAGTGGCTGCCCCCACCCACCCCACCCACCCCACCTCCCCACCGCCGGCATCACGGAGGTAGACTATCAAGACTCGGACGTCATGAGAAGGGTCATCCGCTGGTCACACTCGGCGACCCATGAAAAATGGCCAGGGCCACATTGTGAACTTTATGGACACTTCTGTCTGCTGCCGGTATCTCCGAGGCCATCGCATCTCTGGCACTCCAAGATTGCGTCTTTGATGGTTACTGAGGTATTCTGTAGTAGCTGTTGGGGTTTGGACTGTTCGGGGGGCGAGGAGAGGGGTATTGGGTTTGGACTGTTGGGGGGGAGAGGGGTGTTGGGGTTGGGGCGAGGAGAGGGGTGTTGGGGTTTGGACTGTTTGGGGGGCGAGGAGAGGGGTGTTGGGTTTGGACTGTTCGGGGGCGAGGAGAGGGGTGTTGGGGTTTGGGGGCGAGAGGGGGTGTTGGGTTCGGACTGTTTGGGGGGGCGAGGAGAGGGGTGTTGGGGTTTGGGGGCGAGGAGGGGGTGTTGGGGTTTGGACTGTTTGGGGGGCGAGGAGAGGGGTGTTGGGGTTTGGACTGTTTGGCGGGCGAGGAGAGGGTGTTGGGGTTTGGACTGTTTGGCGGGCGAGGAGAGGGGTTTGGACTGTTTGGGGGGCGAGGAGAGGGAGGAGGGGTGTTAGGGGTGCAGTGGGTGCTGAGAGCAGGGGGGATAGATACCCCTTCGGTCTGTCTCGTATGGTACGGGTTGAGGCACGATGATACCCATTGTTTTGACGACTTTGATTGACAGGCTTGCTTGGCACAGTAGGTAGTCGGTGCTTCTTCCAGTAAACCAAGAAGAGCTTCCTTCTCCTCCCCCCCCCCCCCTCCCGCCTCTCTCTCCCCTTCACCCCCTTTCCCTCTCTCGCTCGCTCTCTTGCTCTCGCTTTTAAACACACACACACACACACACACACACACACACACACACACACACACACACACAACACTGCACACCAACCTCCGACGCATCAACCGAGCAACTCACATTTCTAACCAACTGCTGTACCTACGGAACGGATGAGGGGTCTCGAGGGTGTCACCCTGAAAACATCAGTAACATTTCCGCCCTTCTTACTTCTGTCAACCTTAGCACTGACCAACCAATCAGGCACCGAACAGAGACCGGCTAATAATGCCTTGTTTTGCTGACACAGAAAGGAGAAGAAAAAATCAGCCGAGCCGCAAACACAATTGGAAGAGCCGGATAACATCGATCTAAATCAGCGTTGCCTCTCAGCTAAAAAAAAAAAAAAAAAAAGACAGAAAAAGAAGAAGAAAAAAGACGCCGAAACTTCCACCAATCAGCGGCATTCGATTTTTTTCCCCTACCACCCTCGGGGAACCACTGACTGGATCGAAGAAGTATTAAGCACCCCTCACACGACTGAATCCTTTGATTGAACCATCCCAGCACGGAGGCACGCTTCCTCGAGAGGCGGTTCGGTTCTGTCAGACCGATTTGGCGCCGGAGAGATGGGCATGTTCGCGCGCTGGAGAAGACTTTGGGGTGATTTGCACGTATTTGTAGGAGTTCATGTGCGGTATAAATTCTGAGGCGTCCCGCGAGGGGGGCCCGCCGTGGAGAAGTTAGGGCGACTCTGTACCGTCTCGTGTGACTTGATCAAATCTTGTGGCTCAGCGCCTTGCTTATCTTCCGCGATCAGATTGCCGGCATGTGCAGGCTTTAGTGGATTATATAACTATACTGTCTGGTCTCCCGTTCTACTGATTCTCTCTCTCTCTCTCCTCTCTCTCTCTCTCTTTCTCTCTCTCTCTCTCTCTCTCTCCGTGATATAACCGCACTGGTTGACTGGGCGTAAAACATCAATTTATTTACTTACTTACTTACTTACTTACTTACTTACGTACTTACTCTCTCTCTCTCTCTCTCTCTCTCTCTCTCTCTCTCTCTCTCTCTCTCTCTCTCTCTCTCTCTCTCTCTCTCTCTCTCTCTCTTCAATAACCATTCGTTCTCTCTCTCTCTCTCTCTCTCTCTCTCTCTCTCTCTCTCTCTCTCTTCTCTTCTCTCTCTCTCTCTCTCTCACACACACACACACACACACACACACACACACACACACACACACACACACAACACAACACAACACAACACAACACAACACAACACACACACACACACACCACACACACACACACACACACACACACACACACACAGAGTCAGTGTCTGTCTCTCCATCTACCCATCCCGGTAGGGAGGGTCGTGCGGCAGACAAAATACGAGACTTTATAGAGAACATCCACATCTCTCTCTCTCTCTCTCTCTCTCTCCCCTCCTCTCTCTCTCTCTCTCTCTCTCTCTTCTCTCTCTCTCTCTCTCTCCTCTCTCTCTAAACTACAATCCTTGGAAAATAAAGTTTTTCGAGTTCGAGTTCGAGTTCTCTCTCTCTCTCTCTCTCTCTCTCTCTCTCTCTCTCTCTCTCTCTCTCTCTCTCTCTCTCTCTCTCTCTCTCTCTCTCTCTCTCTCTCTCTCATAATTATACCACATATCCAGCATTCCGTACTCAGGGTTGCTGACCACGCACACGCCGAAGCAATCAGGTCCCGTTCCCTCACTCCTGACTGGAATCATTAAAGGCCAACACCTCTCTGGCTGCTCAACTGCAGCTTCGGCAACAGCGGCATGCGACAGGCAGCTGCAAGCTGCGGAACCGAGACTTTAATCCCTGCCGTAGACAACCACGTACGTGGCCATTCTCTTATCAACGCACGCATCGTTTGGCCAAGAGCTTTGTCACTAATGCTGGCTGCTGCAGACCTGTGGTTCCTGGCTGTCTCGCGTCTGCGAGCGGCTTTTGGTTGATTTGGTTAGACGTGTTTAACGCCGAGTTGTCTCCGAAGAGATACTGGCGGGGACCGAGATCCCAGGAGGTGGGGGAAGAGGGAGACTTTGCCTAACGCTACACTGTCACCACCAGGATGACTCCTGCATTAAGATGGGCAGCGGCGTGAGCCAGTTTAATACTTCATTAACTGTGAGGGGCAAAATCACAAGACAGTGTCCACAGACCACAACTGCTGAAGAGAGAGGAGAGCCGAAGCAAAATTGAACCGAGGTCCATCTGCTTACCAACTACCAGCCTAACGCCTTACCGCTAGGCCAAACGGTCTGACTCTGCTTTCGAACATCTGGGAATTAACTTGTCTTTTGTTTGTGTGAATATATAGCTTAGATGATCTACCGAAGATGAATGTGCAGTTATCTTTTTGCCTTATCGAACGTGTTGGTTGCAATCACCACATTCGCCTTGTTTTGGGTGAAATATATACGTCTTGTTTGGGATGGGGGCGGGAGTGTGGGTGGGGTGGGGTGGGGTGGAGATACAGATCGAAGAGGAAGTCCAAGATCAAGGACAGGTCAGTTTCAGACCCCACCAGGATCTATGGGAGGCCATCACACTAATGGCCGTCCGTGTCAAGAATGCGCGGACAGGATCAGCAAAGATTCCACCCTTCATCCCCATTCTCGCCTTGCGCATTCCCCATTCCCGTTGTGCGCGTTTCCCAGTCTCGTCTTGCGCGTTCTCGTGTTTTATTTTATTTTTTATGCATTCCTCCTCATTCTTGTCTTGCGCGACCCGATCCCCATTCTCATTTCCAAGTGTAAACCACGGAGAACTCCACAAGATCGTCATTCAGCGGCGAAAGAGGTGTTTGTATTTAATTAATGATTCCGGTCAGTGGTGAGAGACGGACCGGAATGGATTGGTCGTGAGCGTGGTCAGCAGCTCCGAACAAGGCAATCAGCGGTCGTGACAGGCTGAATGGTGACCGGCCAGTGATTGTATCGCTCTCACCAGCGGCTGTGTGGCGGGGAATTACTGTGCTGTTATCCTGATTCACTGGCCTGTTTGAACTGCGGCACGTGCAATACGGCGCATCTTAGCTTTCCGGGATGTGGGCGGCTGTCTCTCAGTCCCTGCTGTTGTTGTGGTTCTTGCGGTTTTGTGCTCTCTCTCTCTCTCTCTCTCTCTCTCTCTCTCTCTCTCTCTCTCTCTCTCTCTCTCTCTCTCTCTCTCCACCAGAAAAGTGACACCCCCTGATCTTGGACTAATTGCATCTGTTAAAATCAGCCCAAACTGAGCCAAAGGCTACCTATATGTTCTGGGTCCAACGTTAAAGTCATAATTATGGCTGCTTGTATATAAGGCTTCAAAGTCAGTGCAGACAATGTTTGTTCCTGTTCAGCCCTTATAGTATAATTATTTAGTCCAGATTAGTTTTAGGGACCTGAGCGCTCCAAAGCTTAAGACATGGTGGGCTCTGTGAACTCCATTGCTTGGTCTAAAAACGAAATGAACCCAAATTTGGCCACAGTACGTTACACACACACACACACACACACACACACACACACACACACACACACACACACACACACACACACACACACACACACACACACACACACACACACACACACACACACACACACACACACACGTTATTTTGTTAGACAATACAAAACATGCGCAAAGATTCTTTGATAACACTTTTTCAAGCAACAAACAGATAATACACTAACAAACGATTATGTTGTTTGTTTGTTTGTGTGTGTGTGTGTGTGGGGGGGGGGGGGTGTCATGCATTACGTACTTGTTACTGTTACTTTCATTGCCCACTGCCTGTGAATCCGCGGAACAGAACAGGTCACTTTGCTCTTAGTCACAAGCGAATTAAGCAGGTTCCCTGACGGGTGCCTATGGAATTTGAATAGGTACCAAAACACGTGTTATTGTGCAGTGATAGATGGATAGTTGGTTGGTGATTAACGTTGTGACAGTGAATTAGTCAGACTTGTGATTTACTGACTTGTGTTCAAAAACTGGTATCGAAGAATTGCGACTGTCTGATTCGTCCTGAGATGACCTATGCGCTTGACAGCACGTTAAAATTTAGGAACTAAAATCAGTTCTTTCACTCTACCTAAGCTAAAAGACTAGTACCCGTAGCACAGTCAAATACTTTGAGTCTTTGTTACGTACTGTTTCCAGTCGGTATTTCCTTTTCGATTTTCATCAGCAGTTTTTGTTTGTGGCAACAAATTGATGCAATTACCAGTATCAAGATTTGGCGCACGCGCAGTACATGTAGCGTACAGTCGTCACGCATGCGCACGAAGGGAATGTGCCAGCTGCGCGTCGTCCGTTGACAGACCGGAGCCGATAAGCATTCTGATTGGTTACAGGCTTCGCCCCAGACGGTATCAGTGAAATTAGGCGTCGCGAGATTTAGATCTCCACCTACAGAAGTTGCAAGGAAGCTGGTTCTGCCAGCATTACCGACACTGACACGTAAACTGAGGAGTCTCCAAGTTAACAGCAAGGTACCCGCAGAAACTGAGACTGGGGGTCAGGCACCCCACCTGTCACCTGGCACTTTTATTGCCGATCGTCTCCTCCGTAATGGGACATAAACACTCGGCCATTTTTACTTTTTAGTGTCCCGTTTACGAGCTTGTTCAGTACACGATATTTTACCCAATTATTATTTTGCTGTCAGTGAAAGGAAAAAGAAATTGAACAGAGGAAGCTCACAAATGTTCAAGCGTGTAACGCGTACAATATGAATGTGTGTGTGTGTGGAGGGTGGAGTTGGGGGGGGGTAAGATAGAGAGGGAGGAGAGTTAGTTCTTGGATTTTAACGTCCTGTCGAGCGCGGCGCAGGGTCACCTCAGGACCAGAGAGAGAGAGAGAGGCGGAGAGGAGAGGGGAGAGAGAGGGGAGAGGGAGAGAAGGAGAAGATGGAGATGGAGAGGGGGAGAGAGAGAGAGAGAGGAGAGAGAGGGGGGAGAGGGAGAGAGAGGGGAGAGGGAGAGAGAGGGGGAGAGGGAGAGAGAGGGTCGAGAGAGGGGAGAGAGAGAGAGAGAGAGAGAGGGAGAGAGAGAGAGGAGAGAAGTGGAG
>JABMCL010000245.1:212500-230000 GCA_018857735.1 Alviniconcha marisindica
GAGTGAGTGAGTGTGTGTGTGTGTGTGTGTGTGTGTGTGTGTGTGTGTGTGTGTGTGTGAGAGAGAGAGAGAGAGAGAGAGAGAGAGAGAGAGAGAGAGAGATTTCGCTGTGGTTTCCAGTGAGAGACAGACAGAGAGGGGGGAGAGAGAGGGGGAGACTATACAGAATGGAACTCTGGTGTCTCCATCTCCTGGCTTTTTACCGTCCCTCCACGGGAGCAACGCGGGCCCTGTAACGGTTTTCAACCCTACCTCTGCCCAGCCAGTCGACGGCTAAGCGTTAACCTGGCAAACCAGAACAAGAACAACTCGCTGCTCTATTTTCCGCTGATGCCGGGGTTGTGGGTGAGGGTGGGGTAGGGGTGAGGGAGAGGGTGAGGGTGGGGTAGGGGTGAGGGAGAGGGTGAGGGTGGGGTAGGGGGGAGGGTGAGGGTGGGGGTGTGGCGCATGATTGCCCGTTGGCTTTCTTCTCTAAATTGGCTGCAGGGCTGAACATGACTTTGACGTTCCGCCTCCCAGCTGTATATCCATTCAAACACTGGATTTCTACCGGGGGTTGGGGGGTGGGGGTGGGGTGGGGGGGGGGGGGAGACAAAAAAACAAAAAATTCATTGATTCTTTTCTTAGAGTGGATTGGCGCGCCAAAGGAGGAGAAAAATAGGAAACCGGTTCTTTGGTTTTCAGAGATTTCGCTGAGGGAGACTCGCTTTGAATTTCCAGTTTGAACGGAAGAAACACGATCGATAACTCGCTGGCATTTGTGCGCATTCAGACTTCGTTAGATTAGTTTTATTCCACCCTGTAGAATCATTACAACAGAGACAAACAGACAGACGGAGAGATAAAGAGAAAAGATTGGAAGTGTGACGGGTTATTCATTACTTCGAGTATAAAATGCAATTGTAAATCGCGACTAAAAAATAAAACTGTAAATCGTAAAAGTAAAATACAAAAATATAATTATATTTCGTGTTAATGAATACGATTTGTAACTGTTCCTTTTGCGTGGATGAATGAAGTGTTTGCACGAAGTTGTCTCTGGAAGTGTCCGCTGACCAAGAGACATCACTTCTGTGTATGGAAGACGTGCACTGCTGCTGTTGGTCACAATGATGGTAGTTATGATGGTAATGTTACGATGGTAGTTATGATGGTAATGTTACGATGGTAGTTATGATGGTAATGCTATGATGATAATTATGATGGTAATGTTACGATGGTAGTTATGATGGTAATGTTACGATGTTAATTATGATGGTAATGTTATGATGATAGTTATGATAGTAATGTTACGATTGTTGTTATGATGATAGTTGTGATGTTAATGTTATGATGGTAATTATGATGGTAATGTTATGATGGTAGTTAGGATGGTAATGTTACGATGGTAGTTATGATGGTAATGTTGTGATGGTAATGTTATGATGATAGTTATGATGATAGATATGATGTTAATGTTATGATGGTAATGTTATGATGGTAGTTATGATGGTAATGTTACGATGGTAGTTATGATGGTAATGTTGTGATGGTAATGTTACGATGGTAGTTATGATGGTAATGTTATGATGGTAATGTTGTGATGGTAATGTTATGATGGTAGTTATGATGGTAGTTACGATGGTAATGTTATGATGGTAGTTATGACGAGGATCAAAGGAAGAGGATGGTGGAGAAGGAGAGTGGTAAGAACCCGAAAAGAGAGGAGGAAGAAGCAGGAATGGATGACGAAGTGGGAGCAGGGGCCGGGGTGTGTGTGTGTGGGGGGGGGGGGGGGTGGAGAAGAATGGCGAAGAGAGAAGGAGAAAGAGGAAGGGATGAAGACTATGAGTGGAGCAGAAGAAGAATGGTGAAGAGAGAAGGAGAAAGAGGAAGGGGTGAAGGATGTGGGGAGAAGTGGGGAAGGAAAGGAGGCATGGGAGTAAGAAGAATTGTGAATGGAGAAGAAGGAAGGTAAACTTAAAAAAACGGAAGAAAAATGTGAATAGCGGGGAGCAGGTGGAGGGGGGGGGGGGGGGGGGGGGGGGGAAAGAAGAATGAGAGGAAAAGAGGACCTGAAGGAATGTGGATATGGGGGGGGGGGGGGCGGAGAAAGCAGAGGAGGTGGGGTGAGAATGCCGAAGAAAGAAGGAAGAAGAATGGATGGAGGGAACGGGGAAGACAAGAGAGACGTGACTGAGGAGGAAGACACGAGAGACGTGACTGAGGGGAAAAACGAGAGACGTGACTGAGGGGAGACACGAGAGACGTGACTGAGGGGGGAGGGGGACGAGGGGAAAACGGGACGTGAGAGGGGGAAACGAGAGACGTGCTGAGGGGGTGGGGAGGGGGAGGGTGAGAGGGGGGAGGGGGGGAAAACGAGGATGGGGGAGGGGGTTGGGGAGGGGGGAAGAGAGCGTGACTGAGGGGGGGGACACGGGAAAGGGAAGGGGGAGAAAGGGAGGAAAGGACCCGGAGGGGTGACGGAGACGTCTTAAAGCTTTGGGAAAGGCGGCGTGAACTCCCCCTTTCCCCCTCTTCCTTCCCCCTCCTTCCTCTCCTCTTTCCCCCCCCCTTCCCTCCCCCCCCCCCCCCCCCCCCCATAAACCCAGAGCAAGGACCAACATTAAGCAATGGAAGGCTTACGTTAGCTGTCTTATTAATCCCACTCACCAACTAATTGGCGAGTCTTCTTAGCGCGTACTTCACACCTTTTAACCCAGCACGTGCGACGTGTTCGTTGGGGCCGTTGGTACCCACCCACTTCAATAAATCGGTACCAGCTTCCCGGCACGGGGTCGGACAGTGATGAACGGCATAACAGACATACACACAGCTGTCTTCCTCCCTCTCGACCTCCATCCCTTCATCTTCTCCTCCACCCCCCCCCCCCCCCCCCCCCCCCCCCCCCCCCCCCCCCCCCCCCCCCCCCCCCCTCCTTCCGCCGTTCCCGAGATGCGCCGGTCTATAATGATATATTGACGCCAACAGCTGTGCGTGTCTGAAGTGTGTCGAGTGTCTCCGTAATGAAGGGGCAGTACAGAACAAACACACACCAACTGGCTTGAATTTTGATTCGTCAAAACACGCGTGGCGCATGCCGGAGTATTTAGCAATTGGGGGAGGAGAGGGGGGGGGAGGGGGGGGGGAGCAATGCGGTGTTGCGTACCGTTTGTTTTGAGCTGTCCTCGTGTCTGAGCTAAAAGTAGCGAATTCCAGGGGGAAATTCTTCTCGTTTGAGAATTATTTTTTGGTGTGTGGAATTTTGTTTCGTTTCCTTTCCGGTGGGACTGGAAACAAAGAAGCTCTTTGTCGTTATTTTCTGTAATTGATTGTACGTTGTTTTCCGTAACGGTGTCTTTTTCCCCCCACCTGTATACAAAATATGATAACCCTACGACTCGTGTGTGTGTGTGTGTGTGTGTGTGTGTGTGTGTGTGTGTGTGTGTGTGTGTGTGTGTGTGTGTGTAAAATGGTCATGGAAGAGAAAATTAGCATTTTGATTTGACTCGTTCTTGTTTTGTTTAGTTTTTCTTGACATTTCGGAAAAACAGTGTTGATTACGACAGCCACCATACCTATTATTTAATGTCATGTTGGAACTTAGTATTACAGCGAGAAGATCTTGTCACATACACACACGCACACACACACACACACAAACACACACACACACACACACGCACGCACGCACGCACGCACGCACGCACGCACGCACGCACGCACGCACGCACGCACGCACGCACGCCACACACACACACACACACACACACGGTGAAAAGGGTCTGCAGTGGTCTCCATTGCTACAGTCTGACTTGCCGCAGTCAGCACCAGTTTAATGTGCCGGGAGTTCAGGCAGTGACTGCATGGGCACCAGACTCTGATTGATTCATTAGCATCTGAAGGCCTCGTCTGTCGTCGGCACCATGAAAACGCCATTTGCTTAATTCCTCTCTGCCCTACCCACCCACCCCCACCAACCCCAATCCATCTCTTCCTCCGCCACCTCCGCCCCCACTCCCACCATCATCCCCACCCCCCCCCCCCCCTCTCTCTTTCTACTTTTCTCTCCCTTTTTCCCCCTTTTTCCCTTTTCTCTTTTCCCCCCCCCCCCCCCAAAATTCTCTTTTCCTTTTCCTCTTTCTTGCTCTCCTCCTCTTCTCCCCTCTCTCCTTCCCCCTCTCTCTCCTCTCTGCTCTCTCCTCCCCCCTCTCTCTCTCCCCTCTCTCCCTCTCTCTCTCCCTCTCCTCTCTCCACTCTCTCTCTCTCCCTCCATCCCCCTTCACCCCACCCCCCCTTTCTCTCCCCCTCTCTCTCTCTCTCTCTCTCCCCTCTCTTTCTCTCTCTCTCTCCCTCTCCTCTTTTCCCCTTCTCTCTTTCTCTCCTCTTTTTCCTCTCCCTTCTTCTCTCTCTCTCTCTCTCTCTCTCTCTCTCTCTCTCCCCCCCTCTCTCTCTCTCGACTTTGATTCACACAAAATAGGTGATCTTTAAAATGAAGAACAATCCTGACTCCTAAGAAAGAAATTATAAAAGAAGGATATGATGCTAACGTTCAGAAACAAGGTCTAAACAGTTAACACATAAACGGTTAAAAAACTAAAGCAAAACAAAAAACGGTAATTAATTCTCGGCGGAAGCATCCTTTTCACAGCGAGAAAATAATATTTTTAACCTTTGTTGCCGTGTTCAAATATTAGTCTGGTTTTTTTTTTCTGTTTCCTACTGTGCACCGTAAGGCAAATTTCCTTGTAAACTTGTACTGGGACAATAAATATTCTGATTCTGATTCTGAATAATGACAGTTAAACGGTTATAAATGAAAATATATTTATCCCGTTGCGTTTGGGGTGTGTTGAATGCCTGGAGTGTTTGGAAGAATCACTGTATGTATTACAATAAGAATCACTAGAGAGAGAGACAGAAAGAATTTGTGTAAAATGGAACGTAAAGGTGAAGGCCATTTTCCTGCTCAAGTTTCCATCATATGGTCACAGTGCGTTCCAGTTAGCTATTAACAGTTCAGCCAGTGTACAAGAATAATTTAAAGTCGTCATGTCCAGTGTGGAGTCGGAAGTGATTTATTCCGTAGCGAAGGTACTTATTTAGCTTTTAAACCTAGATCGTTTTTCTTTGTTTGCAGATATCTGTGTGTGTGTGTGTGTGTGTGTGTGTGTGTGTGTGCGTGCGTGCGTGCGTGCGTGCGTGCTTGCGTGCGTGCGAGCGAGCGTGCGTGCGTGTGTGTGAGCGTGCGTGCGTGCGTGGTGTGTGGTGTGTGGGGTGTGTGTGTGGTGTGTGTGTGTTGTGTGTGTGTTTTGTGTGTGTTGTGTGTGTGTGGCGGTTTGTAGCTGTTTGGTTGGGGTGTGTGTGTGTGTGTGTGAGCGTGGTGCGTCGTGTGTGTTGGTGCGTGGTGGGTGTGGTGGTGGTGTGGTGTGTGTGTGGGGGTCGGGGTCAGGAGGATGGGTTGGTGTTTTAACTAGTGTGCGTGCAGTGGTCAGGTTTTTGGTCTGTCGCGGTTCGTGTTGTTGTTGTTGGTTTTTGTTTTGTCCTCGTCTAAAATTTGGGCAAGTACTGGGGTTGTAAAGGAAACATGGTGTTAAACGTCCCCAGGGAACAAAAGGTTTTTAGGGACGGAGTACTCGTGTTTAAAATGCTTTGTTTATATACCCAGTTGTAATGGGCCACGGCCTCTATACAAATAAAACATCCATGGTTCTCCTCTCTCCTCTCTCCTCCCCATCCTCCCCTCCCTTCCCCCCCCCCCCCCCCCCCCCCCCCCCCCCCCCCACCCCCCACCCCCTTCCAACGCGAGCCCACCCGCCTCCTGAAGGTAAAAGAAGCCAAAATAAGTCGACGTTACTTTCCAACAGAATCATGCAGCCCTATCAAATATCGTCACCCTCCCGAGTCGACTTTCCCAAGAAAACATGCCTGTTTTCAACAAAGCCGGCTAAATGAAGTTTCTTTCTCGCCTTTGTTGGAAACACATCAAAGGCGGGAGACCGGAGGCAGATGGCTGTCACTCGACACGCTGTCAAACACTCTCACAGCCATTTACTCCTACATACCTACACGGTCCCTTCTTTACAGGAGCTTTCAGAGTCTAAAGGGGAACGACAACACATTTTTAGACGAGGAAAAAAGTTCCGGTGTGAAAGAGGAAGAAGAAGAAGAACGACGAGAACAATATCCACAACGAGTAGGAATCAATAGTGTCCGCGTGCGTGAAACTGAAGTTTAAAAAAAAAATCTGAGCAAAAAACTAAAACAACACAAAAATCCAAATTTATAACAGCTACCTTCTTTGACAATTTTAGATTCTGCTATTGCTGCCGTCATTGGTGACTTCATAAGTAGAACGAAAACCTAGAAAACCGGAGAGTGGACGGAGAGTGGAGCAGTACATCCTGCAGACATGTCCCAGCTACAACATGTTGAGGAAGACTGACTGGCCAGTGGAGAACCTGCAGACATGTCCCAGCTACATGTTGAGGAAGACTGACTGGCCAGTGGAGAACCTGCAGACATGTCCCAGCTACATGTTGAGGAAGACTGACTGGCCAGTGGAGAACCTGCAGACATGTCCCAGCTACAACATGTTGAGGAAGACTGACTGGCCAGTTGGGAAAACCCCCGCAGACATGTCCCAGCTACATGTTGAGGAAGACTGACTGGCCAGTGGAGAACCTGCAGACATGTCCCAGCTACAACATGTTGAAGAAGACTGGCCAGTGGAAAACCTGCAGACATGTCCCAGCTACAACATGTTGAAGAAGACTGGCCAGTGGAGAACCTGCAGACATGTCCCAGCTACAACATGTTGAGGAAGACTGACTGGCCAGTGGAGACCCCTGCAGACATGTCCCAGCTACATGTTGAAGAAGACTGACTGGCCAGTGGAGAACCTGCAGACATGTCCCAGCTACAACATGTTGAAGAAGACTGACTGGCCAGTGGAAAACCTGCAGACATGTCCCAGCTACATGTTGAGGAAGACTGACTGGCCAGTGGAGAACCTGCAGACATGTCCCAGCTACATGTTGAAGAAGACTGGCCAGTGGAGAACCTGCAGACATGTCCCAGCTACAACATGTTGAAGAAGACTGACTGGCCAGTGGAGAACCTGCAGACATGTCCCAGCTACAACATGTTGAAGAAGACTGACTGGCCAGTGGAGAACCTGCAGTCCAAGCTCATGCAGACCGGACTGTGCTTATGATCAGCGAGGGAGAGAAGAAGACAAATACAAATGAGAAACGTGGTGACTGTAAAGTTGCTAGTTGTACTTTTTCAGCCACCACACGTGGCAGTGGTGAGAACAGCTGTTCAGAGTGGCAGCAACATTTGTGACTGAGCTCCTTTAAAAGACTTGTGGGTGTTGAGCGGGTGGAGGTGAGAGGGAGAGGGAACGGGTGGGGTTGAGGGGCTACAGCTGGTCATTGAAGAAGGCTGAGGTCGTGTGCATGCAGGCCTTTCTTGTGACCATGCATGCGTGTTTACTTTCTACGCTAATCGTGGCTTTCAGGTGGGCGGCCTACCTGTGTCCCGTCACTGGCGGGAGCTGCCACAAGTATCATTTCATTTTTGTCGCGACAAAAGTTTTGTCATGGTTAAATGGGGCGTTAAAAACCAAGTATCTATCTTTCTTTTTAATTATAAAAAGACAGGAGACATCATGTGTAAAGCAGTTACATCGTCAATGATTCTGTGTACTGTCTTTCTTTGTAATCATAAAAAGACGGGAGACATCATGTGTAAAGCAGTTATATCGTCAGTGGTTCTGTGCACTCAAAGGTAGCAGATTTTCTGTTCGCAGGCACAAGACATGAGTCTGCTGTCGTTTCTTTGTTAGCGTTCTTCAGCTCAACGCCTGACCTTCACCCAAGAGAAGGTAGTGCGCGTATCCGTTTCCCTACACCTGCACACATTATACGCAGTCAGGTGAAGATTACGACTGGAACTCGTGACTGATATAGTAACAAAATAACAGTGACGAGACCCAGATGTGACATAGCAAAAGGACATACAACTGATACAGTTTTTTTTTAAATTTATGTTAGGGATGCAGCAACGTAAGAAAAGCGAAGTCGGGCGCGCGCCTCTGGCCCTACAGTAAACAGCTGGAGATCGGATGAGCCGTAATGCCTGCAGTCATTTTCTTCTCCCTCGGCATTGTCTTTCCCTCCATCACTTCTAATACCCCGCAATCCCGTCTTGTCCCTAGCCATCGATCGGAGACCGGGGCTTAGGGTGTCCACGGTGTTCGCCGTGTTGTGACACAGTAGGTGGATGAGGGAAGGTGACAGTTTTGTGTTACAAACGACGTTAACGCGGGGAACGTAACACCTTGCCTCGCTGTGGATAATGGAGGTCGTGGAATGGCTCCAACACTCGTTATTTCTTCCGCAGTGTTGTCGCTTAGTCAGTAATCGGTATTAGGCTCAACCAACAACAACAAATAAACACGTACTTCTACAGTCAAGTGAGTGTTGACTGCACGTGCAGTCAAGTGAGTCTTAGACCTCACACGTACAGTCAGATCAGTCTTCGACTTCACATGTACAGTCAGATTAGTCTTAAACCTCACACGTACAGTCAGATCAGTCTTCGACTTCACATGTACAGTCAGATCAGTCTTCGACCTCACACGTAGTCAGGTCAGTATTAAACCACACACTTGCAGTCAAATTTGTTTTTAGTCTACATGCATACTTGTTCTTTGCACATGTAGTTGGGGTGGGTGGGGGTGTCCTTGTCAACTAGGAAATGCTTTGCAGAGGTACACAGAGAGCAGAACCTCTCGTGGTGTTTCTGACTCTAACTACGCATTCCGGAAGTGACGTTCGTCCGGTGGTCCCGTTCGTCATGTCGGTTAGAGGATGAATCAGTTAACATGGGGTACGGAGCTGTTACTGTAGCGCTCCTCAAGACCCAGTCAAACGCTGATGTTGTTGTTTTTGTTGTTGTTGTTGGTGTGTGTGTGTGTGTGTGTTGTGTTGTGTTGTGTTGTGTTGTGTTGTGTTGTGTTGTGTTGTTGTGTTGTTGTTGTTGTTGTTGCGTGGGACAATACCAGCCGGATATGCAACCAGACAAGCCACTGCAGTACGCTGTACACAGCAGACCCCGTGCCGTCGTTAGTTCTCGGATTTTAACGTCCCGTCAGCCGCACAGGGTTACCCCAGGACGAATCACTCATTCAAAATTCTTTCACCAATTCCAAGCCGCCCGTCGCTTAGTCACAAGTAAACAAAAACACCCGACTGACAGGTACGGACACAGCACAGTCAACACTAACGACAATCGAGGAGTCGGGGACGGAGAGAAAAGCGGAGTGTTTTTAGGGAGAGCTTATGGAGCAAAATACAGCTGAAGGACATTGGAGACAGAAATAAACACGAAGAATAGAGAACAGGAAGGGAACAAGCTCGGTTGACATGTATGTACAACAGGGGTAGGGGTGGGTGGGGGGGGGGGGGGCGGGTGACATGTACAGCAAGGTATACATCGTAAAGAGCCACCACGTGAAGATGAACCCACGAGGACAGACGGCCGGTGGTGGAAGAGAAACAGGACAACTGGCAGAAGCGGCTAGAGAGCAAGAAGCGGCAGAAGAGAGAGAGAGCGGCAGAAGAGAGAGCGCGGCAGAAGAGAGAGAGAGAGGCAGAAGAGAGAGGGCGGCAGAAGAGAGAGAGCGGCAGAAGAGAGAGAGAGGCAGAAGAGCAGAAGAGAGAGCGGCAGAAGAGAGAGCAGAAGAGAGCGGCAGAAGAGAGAGCGACAGAAGCAGCAAGATCAACATGTGGACTGTGGCTGCCCGTATCTGGAGGGAAGAGAGGAGAATGAACGCCACGTGTCCATGGATGCTGTGGGACGTGGCAGGGTACGAGACGCGGCAGTCCACCCGGTGGGTGGACAATGGGGGGTAGAGAGAGGGGCGTGAACCGTGTATTGGCGAAGAACGCGCGGCACGGGCTGGGTACTGGCAGCTGCAGACCGTGGGTTACTGACGGGCGGGCCTTGGTTCCGCGGTGAGGGGGGGGGGGGGGGGGGGGGTCATGCATCGTGTGTTGACGAGGAATACGCACAATACGGGCAAACTATTCAGATGCAGACTATTCTCTACTGACGGGTGGAAGATGCAAAGAGAGAGACAGTGAGAGAGAGAACTCGAACTCGAAAACTTTAATACTCAAGTAGCATTAGGTCCATTTGGATCCCTCTTACAGCCAGTCCTTGCTATACTACAAACACCAGAGAGAGGGAGAGAGATTGAATCTTGTGCTGCACAATACGGGCAGCTACAAACCATATTCTACTGACGGGCGGAAGATGGAGAGGAAGAGAGCGGGGAGAGTGAAAGAGAGAGACATCTTGAATCGTGTATTGTCTGCTGACAGATGGACGATGGACAGGACGAGGGAGAGAGGGGGAAGAGATCGTGAATCATGTACTGGTGAGGAATACTCACAATACAGGCACTTGCAAACCACAGTCTACTGACGGATGGCCGATAGAGAGAGAGAGGATCACGAGTCGTGTATTGACGAGGAACATGCACAATGCGGGCAGCTGCAAACCATAGACTATTGATGGGAGCCAGGGGACGGCGGAAGGAGAGAGAGAGAGAGAGGTGGGGTCGTGAATCGTGCACGTATTGACGAGAAACCCAGGAAGATCTTTATTTATTTGCCTATCGATCCGGGGCGAGCGGCAGCTGTGACCCGGGGTCAGTGGCACGTCACCCGAGAGCTGTGGCTGACCACCGCCCCACGTCTGGACACTATCACAGACGGATGACCGTTGATTACAAAGGGCAATTGTTGGTTTCCCGCCGCTGGGTGTGTGCGCCGTTGTCTTACTGTCGGCGTTTTCTGCATTCCGCTTCTTTTTGTTTGTTTTCGAAGAGAGGCAGGGGCAAGGGGGAGGGTGGCGGGAGGAATGTTCTGTGAGAAAGTGTTCAGGGGTGGCGTCATTGTGCGAGTGGGCTTACTTGCACGTGATTTCATGGCGAGGGTGTGTTGTGAGCAATGCCAAATGACGTTCATACTGTAACAAGTAGCAACTCTTTATTATTTATTTTATTGTATGTATAACTACCTACGGTCACATTACCATCATACCAATGACTTCTGGTCCTCTGACTATTATTGTTGGTGATGTGTGTGTGTGTGTGTGTGTGTGTGTGTGTGTGTGTGTGTGTGTGTGTGTGTGTGCGTGAGCGCGTGCGCGCACGCGAGCACGTGTTTGTGTGTGTGTGTGCGCGTGCGTGCGTGTGTGTGCGTGTGTGTGTGAATTGACTGTAGGACAGTACTGCCTGCTGCCCATTGATTTGGAATTGAGCAGAGAACGTCTGTTTGACTGTCGTGTTGTTGTCATTCTCTGTAACCTGTCTGCATTCACGGCCACACGTTGATTTGCCTTGTGTCTAGAAAGATCTCCTAACGACCCTTTAACACTTGGGGCATCCTAGTGTCTCTCTGATCTCGGGACTGTTTGGGGACAGTTTATGACTGGGTCGGCCGCGGTGGCCGTCTGGGAATGTTGAATCGACGTTAACTGCCTTAGCTTGACCTTGGTTCTTCTCTCCCCCCCCCCCCCCCCCCCCCTCTCGTTCTATCTGCTCTCTGCTCTCTCTCTCTCTCTCTCTCTCTCTCTCTCTCTCTCTCTCTCTCTCTCTCTCTCTCTCTCTCCCTCCCTCCCTCCACGCCTGTGTGCTTGTGAGAGAGATGCGGAAGCGGGATGGATTGTCATCTTACTGTATCATTTCATTTGAAGTGATGCATATATATATATATAGAGAGAGAGAGAGAGAGAGAAGGAGAGAGAGAGAGAGAGAGAGAGAGAGAGAGATATACTGGTACAGACCTCAGTGTCGTAATCCTCTCACATAAAGCAGCAGGTTTTCGAACTCGCCAAACTTTACACGCCCGAAAATGTTCAGGTTGAAAAAGTCTCGCCGCCAAAGCCAGTGCGCCGTAGATGTATTTGCTATTCCCCAGTCCACAACCAACAACACGTGTGTACCGGCGACCCAAAGACTGTGAACGGTTATGCATGTCGTGCTATCGCGCCACAAAAACAGGTGGATGGATGAAAAAACAAACACGATGCCAACGAAACTTTTCATCACCTCGGATGCGAGATAGAGAAACGCCAGATCACCGTGCATGCACCGAGTGTGATAACATTGAAACGAAAGCGTTGCATCCAGTACGTATTTGTCAAGGGACCCGCCACCGGTGGCGCTGTTCTTGCGTCAGATGGCTTATCTGCGAGCAGGACAACCGAGTTTCGGCAGAGAGTGGAAGAGAATGCCATCTGGACTGCTTAGCACTGTGTGCATGGGAAGGGAGGCGGAGAAGGGAGGGGGAGGGGGACATTTCAAAGTGTTTAAAATTAATACTGAACCAGTACTTGTGTATCCACAGATATTGTTTCACGTGCTGTGCGTGACTCGATCACAGAGATCTAAAATAATTATATTCTTTATTCACAACTTGTGTCGTGTGTCGATGCAAGATGCTGCCATGGTTGGCCTTGGCTGATTGAGTGTAGCGGTGTTGTACTGAGTGTAGCGGTGTTGTACTGAGTGTGGCGGTGTTGTACTGAGTATGGCGGTGTTGTACTGAGTGTAGCGGTGTTGTATTGAGTTGTTTCTGGCTGAGTGAGTGTAGCGGTGTTGTACTGAATGTAGCGGTGTTGTACTGAGTGTAGCGGTGTTGGACTGAGTGTAGCGGTGTTGTATTGAGTTGTTTCTGGCTGGTTGTAGCGTTGTTGTATTTAGTTGTTTTACGTTTTCTTGCTTGACTCTTTTTGTGAATGTATCGCTGATAAAACCGGAATACTCGTTCGGTTTATTGTTCAAGGCAATTCTGTATTCAGTGTCATGGGTCAGGGAACGTGTGACTATGTCTGTGATCTCGATGCGTGGCCATGGGTGCCGCCATGTTTGACATGGCTGAGTGAGCTCAGAGGTGTTCAAGTGTGTTGTTCACCCTTTCCCGCTCGGCTGTTTTCGCAGAAGTATTGCCCACAAAATGGGAAACCTCGCCCATACACTGCTCCGGGCAATCCTCTGCTGCAACATGTCGCTGGTCAGGAAACTGGTTTTGACCAGAGTTGAATTGTCAAGACCGATAATTATGCGTGTGTGGCAGTGAACCCTGACGCACGATGAAGCTAATACCAGTTTACACAGCAAAACACTCTGCTCTCTGCTTTTAAGTAGTTTCGGCCATTTAGAAGTTTCTCACAGAACGCATTGTGTTGTCCGAGTGTTTGTTCACGAGTTTTCATTTTGTTGGAATGATGTTGCCCCGAAGCTTCTTTTTTTTCTGCCGGCAAATCTGGAGCCTGTTTTGCACGGTAGGTTTAGAATTCAAACGTAAAGCAAGAACAAGAACAACACAAAACCAGTTCAGTTCAAGACGGTATCTGTGCGCTCGAGAAAGCCCATATGCACTTCACCCCGTCCCCCCCTCGGCGCCCTTCCCCAGTGTTGTTTTTGAAAGAGAAGCGTGGAAGTGGGGCACGGCCCCGCCCCGACTGAGTTGCAGCGGGGAGAGAGGAGTCAATGTGGGCAAAGCATTTCTGGGCCCAGCGAGCTGTGCTGTGTTTATTACGTGATGGGTATCTCCGGCTCGACGCAACCACTCACAGGGAAAAGCCATCAGAACGCCAGTTTTTGTGTGTGTGTTTGTTTGTTTGCTTTTTGCCGCGGATTTTCCCAACACCTGTGCTTACCTGGTGCTCATCCTCCTCTTATTTGTTTTGCTAGGGGCGCAGGTGTGTGAGGCTGGCGAAGCTGTTCATCTCTCTGTCCCTCCCGAGCTTCCCGCTCGACTCTCCGGGGCGGGAGGCTAGCCCTCCGTCAACAGACTTCTCTTGTCTTTTCTTTACGGCCAGCCCAACACGCTGTGCTCCGCTGCCCAGAGCCGTAAAACTGGCCTCACCAGGGTTCAAGTTCCTTACTGTGTAAAGCAGCGTCCGTAGTTTTGACTGACATGAAAAATCATGTGAGTATTGTTATCATGAATGACGAGTGTTGGCCTGTTCGGCCGACTGTGGTTCGTTGCGTGACAAACTTTTTCTTAATACGTTTTATTCAGCAGCTGTATAAGCCAGTTTTTATCGTCAATTTCGGTGTCTAGGACCTATTTTTAAGGCAGCAGGGGTATTCCATAAATAAAAGTGCAGTGTTTTTCCTCGGCAAGTTTTCAACCGATCAAGTTTAACTGTTTTGTAGGCTGTAGCTACAGGTGCTGCATGTAATATGGGCAAGATCAAAATGAATGTGTGTGTGTGTGCGTGCGCGCGTGCGCGCGTGCATGTTGGTGCGCATGTTCGTAAAGGAGAAAACTGATGCGTTTCCATGGTTTCACAAAGAATTTAAGCTGATGCCAAAATACTTTAAACCTGCATGAAATTTCTGGCACTTCTGTTTGTCTGTTTTGCGTTGGTTCCGGAGTACAAGACTCGACAGAAAAGGCACAACGGAATTTGCAGGCAGGAAACATCAGACGAGTTAATCAGAGATAAGTTAGCAAAGAATTCTTTGGCTAAAGACTGTCTTTTGGTTTAGGTTTGGGGTCTGGAACTATACTCTCTGCTGCCACGGTTTTCAGTGTACATTGAACTAATGCGTGTAGTCTACGTGATGGAAGCACGCCGGTGGTTTGCAGTTGTCACAGGTTCAGTTTCTTCCTTTCTCTGTCGTATTTTAAATGCAAGTGTATTGAATCAAAAAACAAAAGACGGTCATTGTTAGTGCTCGAAAGACGACACACGGGCACAGCAACAAAGATCTGAATCACCTACGGTACTTCTCACCTGGCATGCGGGTCAATACCAGGTACATAAACTGCGCCAAGGGCACGTCGTCAGAATGTATTGGTTAGTGAATGAAATCAGGTTAAGGCAGAACACGTCATTATTTCAGACGGCACTTAACCTACCTGACGCTACCACAGTACACGTACACACCGTTGGAACTGTGACGTCAAACTGTACAGCAGCTGAATCAACAAACAAGGGAGTTAATTACCGCTCAAATGGCGTGACACGAACACAACAGAGACCCGAATCCCCGAAGTTAACTTTCACGTGGCATGCGAGTAAATACTACGTACAGAAACTCCACCAGCGGTACATATAAAATAAAAACCAAAGTTTCAAAACAGATAGGATTAGGCCTGCATCTCACATGCAGGCCAGTATTTTTCCTTCGCAGCGGTGACAAAACTATCCGTTTTCAACTCTCCACCCCGCCCCCCCACCTTACTACTGGAAACCCGGAGGGTTTATTTTCTTGGCTAATTTGTTGGCCTGATTACCCCCGAGATAAGGAAGTGCGGCGCGATCTGGTGCCAGATTTAACGTTTTGAGGGATGCGTTTGTCAGGCGGACAGGTGCTCATGTCTATGGCGGGTGCCAAACTCGGCTTCGTGGAGGAGACACCAGAGCTGTTTGATGCAAACTGCTGCTGGCGATATAGAAGTAATGAACGTGAAGTGGCCAGGAATGTGCGTTGGTGTGTTTAGCGGTGTGAGTTGCGAGGGTGTATGGGTGTGGCTTTTACTTGGCGTTTAGATGGGTTTTTCAAACGCTGGCATTTTGACGCTGCGTCTGAGACCTGTGGATAGAAAACGGATAAAAGAGGAGTTGTGTCGGTTGTGGCTTTGATCTTTGCCGTTACCGCTCTGTGACCGTCCCTCCTGACGACAAGTTGCGGTATCAGTCCACTTTGATCCTGCTGGCAAAACGTGTTTATTCGTTTCCTTTTCGTGTACGTAATCTCAATCAGAACGAGGCCTAGACCGCTTGTGTAAAACCAACCAAGCAAGGGAGATAATTAGCGATTGGATGACGTCACATGAACACAGCAACAAAGACCCGTCCTTAATCACCTACGGTAACTCACCTGGCATGCGAGTAAATATAAAGAACAAGAACACCACCAAAGGCGCATCATCAAGTGACCTCATCGTGGAGTTTATGTACCTGGCATAAATTTAACTCTCAACTGACATGCGAGTAAACTGCGAGGATTTCTCGTGTATTGAACTGTGCTGAGATTTTGCGACAGCATGTTAGTCATCCTGAACAGCAAATGCACTGTGTCCCGAACAATCGTGCTATTCTTCTACCTTCAGTACGTTGATTCACACTCACCCACCCACTCACCCCCATCCCCATCCCCATATCGCCATCCCCCCAGTGTCAAGCTGCATAATTATGCCATGCTAATTGATGCTCAGCTCAGCCGTGAATCATGCCCCACACCAAACCCACAGCCTGCTACACAGGAGAAAGGCCGTCACACGACCGTGTACTTGTGTCTCCACCAAACAGATTATGCAGTTTATTTCCAAGCGGCAGGGGGGGTATTAAACATGCGCAATCGACCTTTGATGGGCCTGGAGGGTGGAGGGGGACCAGTGTGGCTATTACCTTTGTGGGCCTAATGGAGCTTGCCGCATGCGGGACTGAGTGTGCCGTACGGACATGCGTGTTGTATTAGCCTGTCCCGTAAATGTCAGCAACGGCAGAGTTCAGGAGCTGTGTGAGAGCCGAGGTGGCCGTCCTGGGCTGTCCGTCCTAACGAACCTTACGGTTTCTGTGGACGTAAAGCAATATTGAACCGTGCTTCGGCATTGGTCACAGTTTGTCCCTAATATGTCTACCGACATCCGAGGACATGAAGCTCTACATCCTCATCAGCAGCAGCAGCAACGGTCGGACAGCGAGGTCGCGGTGGCCAGGAGCGGCTGTGTGTGGATGGTGCTGCAGGGAATGAGGGGGCGTCTTCCAGCGCGGCAACTGGTCCTCTCCTGGTCTCATCACGCGGCCCACGTGGCCCCTAGCTGTTTCCGTTGCTGCTGCGTGCCAGATGCTGCTGAGTGCGTGTACATAATTATATAAATATATCACTGCCGTTAATCTTGTTTGTTTTGTTGATGATGATGGGCGAAAGGAGTTATTGCGAAATGTTGTGTGTGGTGTGTGTGTGTGGTGTGTGTGTGTGTGTGTGTGTGTGTGTGTGTGTGTGTTCGTGTGCGTGCGCGCGCGTGCGTGCATGTGTGTGTACGTGTGTGTGTGTGTGCGTGCGCGCGCGTCTCTCTCTCTCTCTCTCTCTCTCTCTCTCTCTCTCTCTCTCTCTCTCTCTCTCTCTCTCTCTCTCTCTCTCTCTCTCTCTCTCTGGGTGAGTGGCTCGATGGGTGTATGTGTGTTAGGTGTGTGCTGGCACGTGTAAACGAGAGAGAGTCACAGAGAGAGTCACAGAAAAAGAGAGTCAGAAAGCGAGAGAGAGTCAGAGAAGGAGAGAGAGTCAGAGAAGGAGAGAGTCACACACAGAGAGCGAGAGAGAGAGAGAGAGAGAGAGAGAGAGAGAGAGAGAGAGAGAGAGAGAGAGAACGAACGAACGAGCGATGTTTTTTTAATTTTTTATTAACGAGGGTAATGGAATAAGTACAAAGCTTTTTTGCATCCAGCCCTCGGGCTCGAGAGAACTCGAACACGAAAACTTCAA
>JABMCL010000245.1:235000-247500 GCA_018857735.1 Alviniconcha marisindica
CTCCCCCCCACTCCGCCCCCCACCTCCACCCCCTCTCTCTCTCTCTCTCTCTCTCTCCTCTCTCTCTCTCTCTCTCTCTCTCTCTCTCTCTCCCTCTCTCTCTCTCTCACTGACCAGGACGATTCTGCATCAAGATCGGCAGGTATGTGAGCCATCTTTCTTTCCTTCTTTGGGACGGTGGAAGGGATGAGAGGGGCAACGTCCCAAGACAGTGTCCACAAACCACTACTGTTCAAGAGACAGCTAGGAGAGCCGAAATGGATCGAACCCGAGACGGTCTGCCTAGGCTACCCGCCACCAGGAGCCTTAACCGGGCCAAGGCTGCGCACGCACGGTTCTGAAGAGGATGGTCCGTGAAAGGTGACCTGTTGAAGAGAGCCTGCTGTGTGCTTGTAGTGTCCCTAAATGTCAACAGTGAATGGAGAGGCCACTCACGAGTGTCACTTTGCGGAGTCCAGGAGCTGTGTGAACAGCAGGTGGAGCTGGGCTCTCGTGGAGCCAGTTGGACGTCCTTTGCTTCGGATTTTCTCAACAGCTGTTTCTGTGGACATTGTGACTGTGTGACCCACAACGGTTGCTTCCACACAACGGTTGATTGCCCACAACGGTTGAAACATTACGCTGCGGACTACACGAGTTGCTCCACACTTGCGAGGTCCCCACAACCTGAGTATCTGTTGTTCTGGCGGTGGAACACTTTTGGGGACGTCCGAACACGTGCGAAGCGAGTGAACTTAGGTACAGGTACCCTACCCCCCAGCCCTCCCGAACTTAGGTATAGGTACCCTACCCCTCAGTCCTCCCAAACTTAGGTATAGGTACCCTACCCCCCAGTCCTCCCGAACTTAGGTATAGGTACACTACCCCTCAGTCCTCCCAGACTTAGGTATAGGTACCCTACCCCTCCGTCCTCCCAAACTTAAGTATAGGTACCCTACCCCTCCGTCCTCCCAAACTTAGGTATAGGTACCCTACCCCTCCGTCCACCCGAACTTAGGTATAGGTACCCTACCCCCTAGTCCTCCCGTCCCTCATAAACCGTAGGACGTTTCTGTGGACGCTAAATAACAAAATTATCATCACCAGTCGAGTGTCGCTTCTAGACGTGAAGGTCGAACTTGGCAGACTTTAAAGTCCAGTGGAAATTACGCTTGTTGTAATTGTTATAATCATGATCATTGTCTTTCCGTATTGTTATTTTGAATTGTCGTGCTTGTTGTCTGACCCGGGTGGCTGTTCGGGGTATCAGGTTATCTGTGGAATGTGGCACCCCCATCCCAAACTGACCTCGTAACGTCCCCGTAAATCTATGCGACACTCCAGCAGCTGGGTGTGGTGTTGTCGTCATTTCCCCCCCCTCCCCCCCCCCCCCACTTCTGTGTGTGTGTGTGTGTGTGTGTGTGTGTGTGTGTGTGTGTGTGTGTGTGTGTGTGTGTGTGTGTCTGTCTGTCTGTCTGTCTGTCTGTCTGTCTGTGTGTCTGTGTGAGGTATTTAAAATCGTCACCTTTTGGGAACTTATTTCTCATATATGGGAATGGAGGAAACGAATGGGGAAGGTATGAGTCAGTCAATGTTTTATTTTATGTCTGTTCACAGCAAGTTGATATCAGACCATGGTATCAGTCAACTAGCCCTTTCCGTGACGTTCGGGGGATGGAGAGAATGAGGGATCAGGATATGACGGAAATAGCCCGTTTCGTGATGTCGGGGTGGTAGATGAAACGTGAGGTCAGGATAAAAGGGAAATAGCCCGTTTCGTGATGTTGTGGTAGAGAACATGGGATCAGGATAAAAGGGAATTAGCCCGTTTCGTGATGTTTTGATAAAGAACATGGGATCAGGATAAAAGGGAAATAGCCCGTTTCGTGATGTTGTGATAAAGAACATGGGATCAGGATAAAAGGGAAATAGCCCGTTTCGTGATGTTGTGATAAAGAACATGGGATCAGGATAAAAGGGAAATAGCCCGTTTCGTGGTGTTGTGATAAAGAACATGGGATCAGGATAAAAGGGAAATAGCCCGTTTCGTGATGTTGTGATA
This sequence comes from Alviniconcha marisindica, assembly GCA_018857735.1. Lineage (NCBI taxonomy): Eukaryota > Metazoa > Mollusca > Gastropoda > Provannidae > Alviniconcha > Alviniconcha marisindica. The sequence goes on from JABMCL010000245.1 coordinate 237,042, forward strand.
AAGAACATGGGATCAGGATAAAAGGGAAATAGCCCGTTTCGTGACGTTGTGGTAGAGAACATGGGATCAGGATAAAAGGGAAATAGCCCGTTTCGTGATGTGATAAAGAACATGGGATCAGGATAAAAGGGAAATAGCCCGTTTCGTGATGCTGTGGTAGAGAACATTGGTGGTAGAGGAAACGTGAGGTCAGGATAAAAGGACGGCAGTAGAGGGAAACGAGAGACTCGGGATATGAGTGAAGCAGCCGTTTTCGTGACGCAGCGGGAATGGAGGCAGCGGGAATGGAGCGGGAATGGAGGCAGCGGGAATGGAGGCTGCGGGAATGGAGGCAGCGGGAATGGAGGCGGGAATGGAGGCAGCGGGAAAACCGGAACAGGAAGGGAAATAGCTCGTTTAGGAACGGCGCCCGCCGCCATGTCCGCCATGTTTTTTTCCTGACACCCCGGTATGCGGTGCTGTGTGTCCGGTGTTGGTCGGACGTGCTGACAACAAAGCGTACAGGTTTCCAATGGCGTAAACTTTCTATACCTCCCACGGGCCCCTGGCGAAGGCGGCAGAGCCGAGTTTGGCCAAACGGTTAGAGACGTTCAGTGCTGGTGTAGGAAGTGGGTGGACACCAAGGCCAGAGAGAGAGAGAGGGGGAGAGAGAGAGACAGACAGACAGACAGAGACAGAGAGGGGGGGGGGGGGAAGAGAGAAGAGAGAAAGTGAGCACACAGAGGAGGGAGAGGAGGGAGAGTTGGGGGGAAGGGGGAAGAAAGCAAAAGTGAGCGGAGAGAGATAAGAAAGAGAAGAGGGGAAAGGAGACAATGAAAGAGAGATAGTGGGGAGGAGAGGGGGGAGAGAACATGAGCAGTGTGTGTGTGTGGGGGGGGGGGGGGTGAGAGAGGCAGAGAGACGGGAGAGAAGTCATCGAAGAGAGATTACCATCGGCAACACAAGAGCTTCTTTTGTTCTTTTTAAAGTGATGAATCATGGCATGACTAGCTAATAATATACACGACTATAAGGCATACGTGTGGTTTTTCTGCCTCAACGTGCCTCTCAATGCGCCTCTCAACGTGCCTCTCAACGTGCCTCTCAACGTGCCTCTCAACGTGCCCTCAATGTGCCTCTCAACGTGCCTCTCAACGTGCCCTCAATGTGCCTCTCAACGTGCCTCTCAACGTGCCTCTCACGTGCCTCTCTACGTGCCTCTCAATGTGCCTCTCTACGTGCCTCTCAACGTGCCTCTCAACGTGCCTCTCAATGCGCCTCTCAGCGTGCCTCTCAATGTGCCTCTCAGCGTGCCTCTCAATGTGCCTCTCTACGTGCCTCTCAATGTGCCTCTCAATGTGCCTCTCAACGTGCCTCTCAACGTGTCTCTCAATGTGCCTCTCAACGTGTCTCTCAATGTGCCTCTCAACGTGCCCTCAATGTGCCTCTCAATGTGCCTCTCATCGTGCCTCTCTACGTGCTTCTCTACGTGCCTCTCAATGTGCCTCTCAACGTGCCTCTCAGTGTGCCTCTCAGTGTGCCTCTCAACGTGCCTCTCTACGTGCCTCTCACGGCCCACGAGCTGGTGGAATGGTTGCCACCGTTGCCAGTCTCAACGTTGAACTGAAACACTTTGTATGGTTGCCGAACTGGTGACACTGCACAGTTCAGTTCAGTTCAGTTCAGTTCAGCCACTGCACAGTTCAGTTCAGTTCAGTTCAGCCACTGCACAGTTCAGTTCAGTTCAGTTCAGTTCCCTCTGCACAGTTCAGTTCAGTTCAGCCACTGCACAGTTCAGTTCAGTTCAGTTCAGCCACTGAACAATGTCACTGAAGTTGAAAACCGTCCTTCTCCCTCCAGTACGGAGGATGACGTCACGGATGTTGCTCCGTAAAGCAGCGGATACACGACTGCTGTTTTCAGCCGTAGATCTTACCGGGGCCTCGTTAGTGGCGAGATGGAAACACGGTAACTCTGTTTGACGTATGACGCCATCGGGACGCTCCGAGTCTGCTCTGCCTGGGGCTAACCATCGCTTATCCAGAGCAACTGCTGTGGGAGCAGGGTGACGTCATCCTCTGGTGGTAATTTGCCCACCTCCCGCACTATGCCCTTGTATCATTAATTTAGTTTCATTTACCTTCCTGATATAGTGTCGTTTCTGGGCATTCCTCGCATGCACACGCTGCTACGAAGAGTTATTTATTTCTCCCAGACGCTTCTGCACAATTACTTCCGGTGATCGCCCTGAGATGACCCCGTGCTGCTGACGGGACGTTAAAACCCCAGAACGAACTAACCGCTTCCAGTGTTAGCGGGTAAGGCGGATAGGGAGCTGGGGCGGGGACCAGTAGACCGCCGCTTTCTCCGTTCCACTACTGACGGTGGTCCCTAGGTGACCCAGACTCGCTGAGCTAGAAACTAGCTCAGTGCCCAGACTCCAGGCTCTGGTTTACGACATCCTTCCTCCAAGGAGGGAGATGCCGGAAAGCGAGGCTTGGAGTGTGGAGGTGACCCTGTGCGGTTGACGGGGTGTCCAACTTTCAGAACCAACTAACTTCCTGTGTTCTCTTCTGTCAAACCTTTTGCTTCTGCTGACTTCGGTCGGTGATGGTGATCTGTACAAAGCTATGGCTTATTACCCCCCCCCCCCCCCCCCTCCGCCCCCCAGCACTTCCACCCCCCGCCGCCACGGATTGATCCGTTCTCTGGGCTATTCCTCTCTCTCCCTCCCCCCGCCACACACACACACACACACACACCTGTTGACCTGGTAGATGTTACTGGCTGAGCCATTCAAGGTGTGCCCAGAAACAACATAATTATATAAATTCAATTATTTGAGTTACCATCGTTATTAGCAATCTTCGTGTAGCCTGCTCCTAAACCCACACAAAGGAGCGGTCCAGCTTCAGGGCACACACAGCTAACTGATCATCCAAACCCACGAGCTGGATAGTCGTTTCCTCACCACCACCACCACCACCACCACCCCCACCACCTCCACCCTTCTGTCTCCCCGCTTGTTCTTGTGATCCATGCGCGGGCTTGCCTCGTGTCCACGTGTCCGATATCTGTACTGTGCGAAGCGCTGTGCCAAGGTCGGCGTCGGTGGGGGCCGTTGTTTGGGTGTCAGACGTGCTTTTTAGCGCCACTCTTTCAACAGGCAGGGGTGTAGGGGAGGCGAGAGAGGGTGCTGGAGCCCAGCATGGGAAATTCCGATCACGGGGGGAGGGGGTGCGGTGTCCATGAAGTACTTGGAGCGTTCATTCATTTCGCGCGTCGGTGTTGGAATTTGCCATTGCATGCGAAATGGCCTCCTGTGGTCCGTTGACGATTTCATTCCGATAGTAATGGTATTCATGGCTGGAATGTCGTCACCTTGCTCTTTATGCAATGGAGGTGTGTGGGGTGGGGGGGGGAGGGGGACGATCTTGCGACCGCGGGCAGCGGGGAGTGTGTTTTGATAAAAAGATGGAATGCTGCTATGGTCTGTAGCGGTGTGACAGTCTTCCGTCCTCTCTCTCTCTCTCTCTCTCTCTCTCTCTCTCTCTCTCTCTCTCTCTCTCTCTCTCTCTCTCTCTCTCTCTCTCTCTCTCTCTCTCTCATCACCATCATCATCGTTATTATCATCATCATCGCGATGCACTGTAGCTTTGTATTTGCGATCAGAAACTTGAGCCACGGATACCAACTGATCTGCCAAGCTACCAAGAGAGCAGCTACCCCAGTTAATACCAGTCCAGCAATCAAACAACTACCTCAGCATAATTACACTAATCCAGTATTCCAGCAATTACCTCAGTAAATATAGACTACCAATCGGCAGTCAAACACGTACCTCAGTAAATACCAATCCAGCAGTCAAGCTATGACCTCAGCAAACACCAATCCAGCGATCACGAAGTTACTTCAATAAATACCAGCCCAGCTATAATCCAGGAATTGCCTCATTAAATACCAAGCCAGTAACCAAACAATTGCCACACTAAATACCAAGCCAGCAGTCAGCAAATTACCTCAGTAAATAGCCTACCAACCCAGTAAATCAGGCAATTTACCTCAGTAAATACCAAGCCAGCAGTCAGGAAATTACCTCAGTAAATAGCCTACGAACCCAGCAAATCCGGCAATTACCTCAGTAAATACCAACCCAGCAGTCAAGACATTACCTCAGTATACAGCCAACTAACCCAGCAAATCCCCAGTAAATAGCAATCCAGTAGTCAAGACATTACCTCAGAATATAGCCTGGCAACCCAGTAAATCGTCAGTAAATACCAGTCCAGCAGTGAGGCAGTTACCTCAGTCAATAAACACCAGTCGGACACTGCAGCCAGCAGGTCCAGCATGCCGACAGCCCTATCACACTGGGAACTGGTATTCGCTGGGTCGCTCCACTTCCTCCGACGTTTCGTTAAGCAACTTTTCCAGCAAACAACTCCTCAGCAAATTTGTTAAATCGATCTTGATGTCCAATCTCAAGTCCACCTCAGCGGTTCCCAAATAGCCGGCCAAATAAAGTCAGGCAGACCGGCAGGCGTAACGGCAATGAGCGATTTTTGCAACGTTGCTGAAATTATCAGTTCGGTATTGCATGCACACACACTCACACACTCACACACACACACACACACACACACACACACACACGCACGCACGCACGCACGCACGCACGCACGCACGCACGCACGCACGCACCACACACACACACACACACACACACACATGCGCGTGTGTCCTGTGTCATGTGTGCATGTGTGCGGGTGTGCAAAATCGAAATGATAATAATGCACGCACGTATGCACCCACACATAACACACCCCCCCACACCCACACACACACACACAAACACGCACGCACGCACGTACATAAGCGCAAACACACACACACACACACACACACACACACAACACATGAACGCGCGCGCGCGCACACACACACACACACACACACACACACACACACACACACACGCGCGCGCGCGCGTAAAACCACCGTTATCCTAATAAGACCATTAATGATATGACTGCACACGCGTGGGCTCCCCGTGAATAATCAGCCCCTCCAAGACACTCCAGGAATCAGGCATCGCTCCACTGGAGTCTTGCGAACCTATCCAGCTTCCTCCGGCTCCCGGACCTGCTATCCTCCGCTCCGCCAGGCCAGGCCGGCAGCTGCAGCTCGCCCCGCTCCTCTGCCCGCCGGCCTTCTGCCTCGCGAGGCCCGTGCCAGAAAATTAACTGCTCGGCGAAACTGTCGTTCTGCTCGTCTGCACGCATGCGCAAAAAACTGCTTAGTATGTCGTCTCTTCTTGTGGGGTACTTCTTCTTTCCTCATTCTCTTTTTTTCTTTTTTCTTTTTCTTTTTTCTTTTTTTGCTTAACCCTGCTTGCGAGTAAATACAAGGTACGTAAAGGCTCCACAAAATCAACAACCTCGAGTAAACAGATAACTGGTGCGGGGTGTGGAAAGAGAGATTTTTTGCCCACCTTGCCAAGTATGTATACCTAGCTTTCTTTCATAAACGTTGCCATGGGAACCATGGCTTCCTATACTTCCTATATACTTCTTACACAAAGGAGTGAAACAAGGTAAACGAGTTTTAAGAATATTTTAAGCGTTCATTCGAAGGATATGTACCTGATATACTTCTTACAAAAGGCAGTACACAACGCGTTCAGCTAGGTTAGCGTATGTATGGTTCATAATATGTATACAGCGTAGACTGAAAAAAAAGTTCCTCCGAATGTTTGTTTGTTTTTTGAAAAAGAAAAGTGAGCAACAAAACGCCGAGTTTCTTCAAATATATCTTTTCAGTTCCAGGAAATGGCATCCCGAATCTGTCATCTTTGATGACAATTTTATTACCTCTCAGTATAATGTTCCCGAGACATCCACTGAGATAAGGGGGAAGAAGAAAAAAACGTATTTCGGATACGCAATAAGCTACTTTGTCCAAAATTGGTTTTGAAGTGGTATCTTTGTATTTTTGAGAGATGTAAGTTTCTGCTGCTGGCCTTTTGAAATGTCAATCGCTCTGCTACACGGAACAGTCGCAGAGAAACAGACACAGAGAGAGGTGGGGGGAGGGGGGCAAAGAGACAGAGAGACGGACATGCAGACAGACAGACAGAGAGAGGGAGAGAGAGAGCGTTTTACTGCCTCTGACAGAACCAACGCTCATCTGAATGTACGAATGGACAGACCTATCATTGTTCCAAATAGCGGTGCCTTTTGCCTGTCATCGAGCAGGCGGCCACGGAAACGTTGTTTCAACAACACAACGCAGCGCCACCTGGCGACTGTGCGTTGTGTGCAGACTCCAAGCAGTGGTTTACGACATCCATCCTTCAACCATTGCCGTATTTAGTTACGCCATAGGGTCCAGAAAACTGTCAGCTAACGAGCAGTTTTTTGTTGGTGCTCAAACAGTAGTAAGTTTGTTACAAACAACTCAAATAAAACAAGGCGTGTCATTTATAACCGCCAACAAAGTTTACACCAGCACAAATGAAACCACAATCGTTTGAATCGAGACGGAACTCTTTTCTTTTTTTTACCCGGGGTGGATATGTCTCATGTTTACGTGCGTGCTTTGGCGCTAGGTTGCTTCTACAGTCATATTAGTGCCCGAACCTTTCGGAGGGCGCTGACCGCGTCGGTAAGTAAGTAAGTAAGTAAACATGGTGCTTAACGTCCACAGAAACCATAAGGCTTACTAGGGACTGTGCGAGAGGAACTCGGACGAAGTTAACCCCTGAACTAATCGTCGGGTGTTTCAACGTCAACTGCATTATGTCTTTAGAGTTTTAGTTTCAAGCGTGTGGTTTTAGGATAGGACAATGTCAGTTTGCCTCCACGTCCCCTGCCTTCCTTCCCCCATTTCCCCTTCTCCCTCCCCCCTCCCTCCCCCATTTCCCCTTCTCCACCCCCCCTCCCTCCCCCATTTCCCTTCCCTCCCCTCCCTCCCCATTTCCCATCTCCTCCCCTCCCTCCCCATTCCCTTCTCCCTCCCCCTCCCCCCCATTTCCCCATTCCACCCCCCTCCCTCCCCCATTTCCCCTCCCCTTCCCCCTCCCCCCTCCCCTCCCCATTTCCCCTTCTCCCTCCCCCTCCTCCCCATTTCCCCATCTCCTCCCCCTCCTCCCCATTCCCCTTCTCCCTCCCCCTCCCTCCCCCATTTCCCCTTCTCCACCCCTCCCTCCCCATTTCCCCTCTCCACCCCCTCCCTCCCCATTTCCCTTCTCCCTCCTCCCTCCCTCCCCATTTCCCCTCTCCTCCCCCCTCCATCCCCCCTTTCCCCTTCTCCCTCCCCCCTCCCTCCTCCCTTTCCCCTCCCCCAGAATAACAGTGCCTTCAGTGCTAGATACGCGTTGACAAGTTTTCGGAACAGTTAACATCTTCCATAAATTCCGCAGAAATTCGATGTGACAAACAAAGTCAGGAGCAGCCCGCGCGCTTTTTTGGTCTGACTGAGTGAGAAGGGGACGGGAGGGGAAGGGGGGATATGTCACATTATGTTGGCCAGTTGCGGGTTTAAAGAAGACAGTATTCAAATCCGTCATAAAAAGTTTCAAAACACTCGTATTTTGTTGTGTCTGCTTGTTCAACGCGCTTAAAACGACGGATATAATATACACGTGGTGGGAAGGGAGGTACCCGGGTGGGGGTGGGGGTGAGGGGGGCGGGGGGTACGGCCCCTGCTCTTCTCCAACAACGGACCTGCCTTTTGTACCCCTACCTTCTGTTTTACCTCCCCCCACCCCACAACCCCCACCCCAACCCCCTTGCCAAACCGTCATTCCCCCACCGAGAGCAGTTGGCAGGACAAAGCAGAACGCAAACTCCAAGCACTGGTTTACGACATCCTTCCTTGGAGGAAGGTGCCGGAAAGCGATGCTCGGAGTGTGAGCAGAAGGCTGTCTGTGGAAAACCCTTGACGGTCAGGCGGCCGCCCGATGGCCGGGGAGGCCTGTCCGCAGCCGTGTCCGGGAGGCGAGCGGACCGCGCAGTGCCAGTGGCCCCCAATGAAGATGCTTCAGCACGTGGGGCACGCAACGCTTCCTCCCCTCCCTCCCAATAACTTACGCTCCAAGTGTTATTGGGGTTCGATTTACCATTCCTCCGCCCGACACAAATTGAACATACACGTAGATACGGAAACGTCTTTTCACCGAGAGGGCGCGAGTGAACCCAGGAAAGCTTTCTCTTCCTGGCGTAATTTATAGCTGATAGGGGATGTCCATCGATTTGCTAAACTTCCTCCGCCCCCTAATCAAGATGAAAGAGCAGCGCCGGCGAAGCGTGCTTTTCCGGCACCCCTTTCCTCCTTTATTTTCTGAATCGAAGCCATCTGACGAGCGTGTCTGTTCTTGCTGATGCCTGTAGATCTGCATCACCGCTGTGATTTGTTTTGCTTGCACGTACCGGGAAGGTTTTTTTTTTTAATGGTGTCTATATATAGCTTCCTTGCCACTAGATGCACCCAGCATGCGTGAGCCTCGTTTTCGCATTGCATGTCACAGAGTGCATGTCGCATGAATCGGTGAGGAATGAACTTGAGTCGACTCTTCTTGATGGCTTGGAATGTTCAGATGTGTCCGTTTGCATTTTCAGAATGGAAGTCAAAACAGCGAGAGCGAACTGTCGGAGAAATCCCAGATGTCAGCGAATACCCGGATATAGGTCACATGACGTGACCCGGTAGTGCCACACAGCGGCGGGAAGTGTAAACTCGTTTTAAAGACGACGCGAACAACGACGACGTACTCGCCTGTTGTGTGTTTGCTGTGTAGGTCAAACGTTTTTGCTCAACTCTTGCCCGTGACTACGAGAGGAATTAAAATCGTTTTCGTACTTCGCTTGAAAGCAGTTCTGTTCCCAAGAGAAGGAGCATGTCCACATGAGCTTGAAGCACCGAAGACGAAAACAGTTTCTGTGCAAGATTTCCTTTCTGTGGAGAGATCAAGTGGTGCTGATCATGCATATGACATTTCCTTTTAGCAACGAGGCAGAGAGGTGTTTGTAGTCGTATGTATGCTTCAGTGTTGGTGCGAGTTATTGAGCCCAAGAGGGAAATATTAGCGTGCAAGGGTAAAATGATTCTTGACCTCGTGCAGGTCCGTACCCGATCAATAGTTATCGTCCCTTGACGGTGAAGTAAAGTAGAGCGAAAGAGAGCGGGAGAGGGGAGAGAATTCAGAATGAACCCACTCTGTATCTACACGGGTCTTTCCTGGTTGAATAAAAAACCAACAAAAACTTTGATGTTGCTTTTTGCATTGAAGTAAACAAAACAAACAAAACCAACATTTCTTCGGAAATACGTTTCATTCTACACGTTCGAAAGTATTAAGAGTTCTGACAGAAGGCAGATCATGGAAGCGGGTCCGCAGCCGCGTGACCAAGCGGTGTGATACGAAGAGAAAAATAAAATCAACAAATAAAATCGTGGTGGTCGGTAGTGGTGCCTCTTCATGCGACAATATGGACGGCACGACGGACGGACACCTCTGAAGGGTAGACACGTTCGCTTCACTTCCTTCACTGCTGACCAGCTGGAGGAGTTCAGCGTCGCGCTGATCGCTAGTGGTTCTTCAAATGACAGTGACGACAGCGTGACGAAACGACTGTTCTAATTAGTAAGCAGGTGCACACGCTTCTTTCATTTCCCTGGCTGTTGACTAGCTGTAGGAGTTCAGAATCGCGCTGATTGCCAGTGGCTCTTCGTATGACGGCGACGACAGCGTGACTGAAACGACTTTTCTGATTAGTAAGTAGTCTACACGCTTTTCATTTGCCTGACTGTTGACCAGCTGTAAAGAGTTCAGCTTTGCGCTGACCGCTAGTGGTTCTGCATATGACAGTGACGACTGACAGCATGACGCGGCGGTATTTGTGAGGAGTAGGTCTACACGCGTCTTTCCCTTCCTTGACTGTGGAGCTGAGCGTGGCGTCGACAGCCAGCCACCATGATGAGTTCCAGTCAGTACAGTCCCAACGTCCAGCATAACTCCAGGATCTCGCCCGTCTTTGAGTCCGAGGAGGACTTCGACGGCTCCGACGACTATTCCCCGGGAGACAGCTGCTACACCAACAACGCCAACGGCGAGGCGTACATGGTGACGGACTTCTACCACCAGCCCATCCCTCTGGCCGGGATGGCCTCCCACCACGGCAGCGACTCGGGTCCGGAGTACTCCACGCCGTTCGTCAACGCCACGCACTCCCCGGGCAGCATGAGGCACGTGTTCACGCCCGCCACCTCCTCCTTCCAGACGGGCACCAAGCAGAAGCCCCGGATGGGCATCATGGCCACGAGGAGCCTCTCCGAGAAGGGCTCCTCCAAACCCGCGGACAGTTTACGGGTGTTCCACCCGGGCAACCCCGAACTTCCTCTCTCGCAGCAGCAGCAGCAGCAGCAGGTGTCGGACGAGGACATGGACAGCCCCGTGTACGACTCCACGCAATACATCGTC